>JAHFWG010000393.1:32083-37083 GCA_020233015.1 Callinectes sapidus | reverse complement strand
TCTCGCACGTCCTCCACAGTGACCTGCAGGAAGCCCACCTTGTGTGCCAGGGACACCACATCCAGCTCAGAGGGTTTGTCAGTCAGGGCAGGAATGGGGATGGAGTACACACACTCGGGCCAGATGCTGAACCAGGCAGCATTCAGCGTGGCAGTGGTCACGTCGTTCCACGCCATGCAGATGTTGTTAAGTGCCCTTCTCACGTTGTAGTTCAGCCAAAACGTGCGCACGGAGTCCTCGTCCTCCCACTCAGTCTCCCGCAGCACATGGGCCAGAAGGCGGTGCAGGTAGTGGAGCTTAAAGGCAGCCGTGATGCCATTCTCCATGGGCTGCACCACCGACCTGCTCATGGTGGGCACAAACATCACCTCGATGTTATCGGCCCAGTCGTCCATGGAGTGTGGGAAGGCAGCGCTGTCGTCCACCAGCAGCAAGAACCTGTTCTGCAGGCCGTGCTCTGCAGCATACTCCCTGCACCGAGGCGACACGTACTCCACCACATAGTTCTGGCACAGGGCAGGCACCACCTTGCCCTGTGCTGATGATCTCCAGATCACCGGCAGGTACTCCTTGATGTAGCCCCTGAGGGAGAGGGGATTCTCTGCGTGGTACACCAGCAGGGGCTTCAACTTGAGGTCCCCCATGGCATTGGCTCCAAACATGAGGGAGAACTGGTCCCTGGATCCCTGGCACACCTGCTCATCCATGCTGAGGAGGGTGTTGGCCAATGGCTTCCTCCAGAACAGCCCCATCTCATCTATGTTGATAACCTGCCGGGATGTATAGCCTGCCACCTCAATTTTGGCCCTCAGCAAGGAGGAGAAGCCCTTTGGTGACCCAACCCTCACCTCTGCTATGGGTGGCGCCTCTGACACGTGCGACGGGGCCCAAGGCTTTGCCGTGGCCTTGGCTTCTACCACATCGCTGGGCTCTGCCATGGCCATGTCCTCTGCCTCACTACTGGGCTCCTCCTTGGGTTCCTCTTTGGCTGTGGGCTTTGAGTAGTTGAAGCATTCCTTGAATTGCTGCAGCCAACCATCAGAGGCCGTGAAGTTGTCCACTGCCCCTTCGGTCTCCTCCGGAGCCACACTTTGCCGTACAAACATCCACAGGGACATGGCCTTCTTCCGGATGGCGTCATCACTCACCATGTCCTTCTGGCACACCTGTTCATCCACCCAGATCTTCAGCAAGCGTTCCATGTTCTCCATGACGATGTCTTCAGAGTCCCTGCCTCTGACCTCCGAGTCAGCAGCATCTGGCGGCAAGCTGTCCTGCGCGGCGGCCTTGATTTCCCTGGCCTTCTTCACCATGAAGTGGATGGTGGAGTGTGCCAGGCCCGTGGCACGGCTGATATCACACAGCTTCTCACCGCGCTCAGCACGCTGCACCACGTCCAGCCTGGTGGCCTGGGAGTGGGGCTGCCGCTTCTGACGCTGCTGCTGTGCCTCGGACATCAGAGTCTGGCAGTTATCCTTCGGCAAAATGGTCGTGTTCACCTTGTTGGCCAGCACCTTAAGGGGTGTGGACTTCTGAATTGCCGCTTTCTGCGCTGCTGCTCTGATCTTGTCTGGGGACTTTTTTATGTCGTACACGGAGGATAGCGGAATGTTCATGTCGTGGCCAATGGTCCGCAATGCTTCCCCCTTTGCAATGCGCCTCAACACCTCCATTTTGGTAGGTATGGAGTGAATGCGGCCCTTCTTTACAACTGCAGAGTCAGTATTAAGATTAACTTTCTTGGTGGCAGAAATTTTCACTTTGTCAGTCAGAACCTTATGATTGGTAACACCTTCCCCCTTCCCCACCACCTCTAGGGAAGCATTACTTTTCCCATCCTTTGGCAACATATTACTTGTATCACCACCTTTCTCTTTTCCTTCCTCCAGCAGATGAAGCAGGCCAGCTTGCTTGGCCATGGCCTTCACCTTCTTGGCATCCATCAGTATGTCGTAGACTGTGGTGCTGGGCATACCCAAAGCCTTGCAGATCTGCAACTTGGTCTCTCCTTTCTTGCCACGCCTCAACACCTCCAGCTTGGTGGTCAGCGGCCAGCGCCGAGAACGGTTAATCTTTGGTTTATCCATGATGTGATGTTTGACAGACCTGCTCCTGGTATCCACTGACCATGGACTCAGTGTCATGCCTGGCCCTTCATGGCAAAAGCAGCCAGGGGGGCCACTCAGCACTCCCCACACTGCTTAGTCATATCCTATCATCACTCCAGCACAGTGGCCACTGGGACATGGAAGCAAGGCTGGCAGCTGGCAGCTTTGTTGCTACTTCCAGTACGACCTGAGAAAGTAACACTGGTATAATAAATGTTTATATCACTATTTCATTAAAAAAAATTGCTGCAAAAAAACAAACATACCCTTCTTTTTCATGTTTAGTTCAGTAGATATTTCTTCATATAAGACTGTCATGATGTTGTAATGATTGTTTAGGTTTTGATTACAAACCGCTACAAAGCATGGAGTGAAAGGGGCTGCGGTTAGCAATGTTCCTCACCCACACCCCTGCAAGCTAGTCATGCACCAGGGAAGATGCTCACTACTATTGTGTAGCTGGTGTTACATTCTGGTTGACAGTGAATCAACAAACTGTTCCTCCTGTGGTGCTAACCAGCCAAAGAATAACTAAAAATATAAGTTCTTTTTGTTTCTTCAATTCAGTTGCATACTTTCCAACAAGTACACTTAACATTATTTGTGGGGGGTGCAAAATCAATCACAATGATTGTTTTTTTTATTTGAGTAAGCAGCCACTGGTCAAAAGAAATAATACAGAACATTTTGTGGAGAGAAGCCATTAGATTTGAAACCAGTCTATGGAAGATGTCTGTCAGTGCAGGGTGTTGCAGTTATTGCCACAATTATTTATATTGCATTGCTAGATCTTACAAAGAGAAATAAAGTAACAACTTCAAATTAATTTCTTCCCATTGCCAGACAAGTCATGCTGGTTTGCTTTGGTTAGATCACTTTAATTGGGTTAGTTAAAGTTAATCTATTCTGAGGAAGATACCTCAGTAATACATATTGCCTCAACTACGTTAGGTTTAACCCGTACAGTGTCAGTAAGTTAATTTGGGTTAAATAAGATAAGTTTGATTAGGTTGGTATAGCCAGTGGTGTCCAGCACTTCCTCTCCTTGATGAGGATTGTGTGCCTCACTAGTCACAGGATACATCTTCCAACCCAAATTAACACAACATACAACTAATTTGGATAGTTACTCTTGTGATACTTTGCAATAACAAACTATTTTCTTTTGATACATTTTGGTTAGTTTTTTTTTATTAATCTTTTTCTTGTTTTCATTGCAATACAGTATTTTCTGAGGGGATGAACCATGTTTTATGAGAGAAGGGGGAAGGGAATAAATTAGTACTAATTTGCAACAGAAACAAAGTGCAGATTTATTCAAAACAAGCCAAAAAAAGTTGTTTGGTGAGATTGTAATGAAAAAGTAATCGTTTACCAAAAGCCCTTCATAAACATAAAACACACAGACTATACTACCACAGCATCTAGTCTAGTCATGGCCTAGGCTACTGACGAGGCCTAATGATAAACACTGACACAAGCACTAATCTAAGCCAGCAGGGCTCAGATGAAGACACTGACCTTAGTTCCGCATCATCAGGGCATAATACTGCTGAACTAACGTTAAGAGTCTACACCCAAAGGTTATGACAAGTCGATGCTACTTCAACACCATCTCAGTGTCCTACCACAAATGTTTAGTGGAGGAAACATGCAAGTTGTAATTACTTCCTAACCCTCCTCTCCTCTCACCACGGCATACACACCTACCCAAACACAGCAGCAGCAGCAGACGTGTAGGACACCCCCAGCCTCTGTACACCCACCAGGCAGGCCAGCGGCAGTGCTGCCAGGTCGAGTTGCCATATTACCCTGTATTCCCCGTTAACATTACCCTGTTTGCTTTGAAATTACCCTGTTTGTTTTCCTTTATAAATAAACAGGTGATATATATATATATATATATATATATATATATATATATATATATATATATATAGAGAGAGAGAGAGAGAGAGAGAGAGAGAGAGAGAGAGAGAGAGAGAGAGAGAGAGAGAGAGAGAGAGAGAGAGAGAGGAGAGATAGAGACAAAGAATAGAGATACAGAAAGGAGATAGAGAAATTAACTTGTGAATTGAGAAGTGATACAGTTTAACAAGTCAATTAAAATATATAAAACAAGTCAAATATACGATAGAAGATAATTAATACAAAAACTGATGTTGTAAGTTAATGCAGTGAAGGAAAAAAGATTAATTTACTGTACTAGAGAGACAAAAAAGAATATATTTGAAGCACTGAAACAAACTACATATATTAGAAGATAGTTAATGCAAAGATTGATATTGTGAGTTAATGCAGTAGAGAAAAAAGATTAATTCACTATACTAGAGAGACAAAAATGAACATAATTTGAAACACTAAAACAAACTACATATAATATTTTTCAAAGGGAAGTTATGAAGATTTAAGTCAACACCACCACCACCACCACCACCACCACCACCACCACACTTACACTCGGCAGCCACCATAGACACAATGATGGAGGAGGAGGTGGAGGAGGACTGCACCAGGACCGTCACCACCACGCCCACCATCACGCCCACCACCGGGTTCCTCAGCAGGGGCCCACTTCGGAACATAGCACCTGCAGGAGGGGAAGAAGAGGAGGAGGAGGAGGGTTAATTGGAGAAGAAGAAGAAGAAGAAGAAGAAGAAGAAGAAGAAGAAGAAGAAGAAGAAGAAGAAGAAGAAGAAGAAGAAAGGAAAAGAAAGGAAAGGAAAGGAAAGAAAAGGAAAGGAAAGGAAAGGAAGGAAGGAAGAAAGATAGAAAGAAAGAACGAAAGAAAGAAAGAAAAGAAAAGAAAGACGAGAGAGAGAGAGAGAGAGAGAGAGAGAGAGAGAGAGAGAGAGAGAGAGAGAGAGAGAGAGAGAGAGAGAGAGAGAGAGA
>JAHFWG010000393.1:482-31983 GCA_020233015.1 Callinectes sapidus | reverse complement strand
AGTTATAGCTAAGAAAATACCAATTTCTTTCTATTTGTAGTATGGACAATAGGATACTGGCATAGCTAACTGAAAGATACAATTATATTCATGCTGAATACACTTTTAATCTAAAAACTTTAGTACAGTAATGAAAAACAATCTGTACACTTTTCAAAACTGATCATAACTTTAAACTAAAATGTTGCATTGATTAGTTAAAGATAAGCCTGTATCATATCCATGAATGAATGAAGGATTATTTCTGCCAAATACCACTGATTTACGACGCATTTCCCTACTTTCTCTTCTAATCCATAGGACTATATATATATATATCCTAACTCTATCGCAAATATCAGACTATTAAAAAGAAATAATCATACCACAGTAAGAAGTTGAAGTCGGTGTGTCGTGTGGTCCGTGGTGTATGTGGCAGTGAGTGATACAGGCAGCTGTCAGTCTGTCACTACTTACTGACTTGCCTTGTGGACGCGAACTGGACGCGTCCAGCCGTCCACACACTTCCACTCCATTATCACTTGTCTGTTTCCTACTAGTGGCCACCTCTTCATCTTAAAATTATTATATTTCCATAGATACATCCGTTCAAGTTATTATGTATCATATTATTTATTTTGATGTGTTGATGAATTACCAAATTTAGAGAAAATGTTGCTCCACAGTGAAAAATCCCCATTTTTCTAGGAAACCCGAAGTCGCATATGAAAATTCCCCCAAAATGGGCCTGAATTCCCCATTTCCCCATCAACATCATGATTTCCCCAAAACTAGGGACCAGTGGCAAATTTCGAATTTCCCAAGATTGGCTCCGAAAAAAATCCAAGATCGACCAGAAATTCCCAAGATTTAAAAAAGACAATAAATATGTAATTAACAAAAGATAGGGTATGAAATAAGATGAAATCTTACCTTAGTATTACTGCAGATATACACGAGTTGGGGGTTCACCTGCTTCGCTCTCAATGGCATCCCCCACAACTGGATGCAGTGTTGCCACCCTCTCCTCCACTTGCCATTCTCGCTCAGCACATCTGCTGTAACACTGCCCACTTTTTACGTCTCTGATGAGGGATGTTCAGTGGCAGAGGGAGATAATTGAGTGTGGAGTGTCACTGAGGAAGAGAGAATGGCTGTGTACATGGAAGGTTGTGTCCTGCTGATGGACAGATGGAAGGATAGAATTTATAACCGAATAATAACAACTTTACTCTCAAATTTTAGGGATGTCACAAGTCAAACAGTATAGAAAACATAATCATTAAGAAACAAACAAGGCAGCAAATAGTTTACCTTGTCCTTGCCTGTCCCACCACGGCCCAGCAGACATCAAGGGGGATCACCTGGCCAGTCACGGGGAACAGGTAATATGCAAAGAACATAGATAGACAATAGATAAATCAATGTATATCCCCATAAACGTTAAAGTAAAGCGAATTAATGAAAACAACGCGAAAATGAATTAAAAAACAAGGCCTACCGGTAGTCCTACCAGCACTCGGAGCAAAAAGCAGTCGTATATTTCCATGTTTCTCTTGACACAGCTAAGAAATCGAGTAGGCAATATGCAAAGAACATAGACAGACGTTATAATATCAAGGGGGTTAAGTCTCTCTCTCTCTCTCTCTCTCTCTCTCTCTCTCTCTCTCTCTCTCTCTCTCTGTGAAAGACAGTTATTGTCACGTACGGATGACTACTACTCGTGGCAAATCTGTATCCTAGTACTGTAGAAAGTTACCTTGCATCCTAAACCACACCTGCTGACACACACACAGTACAAGATACCCACAGTGCAATAGAACACAAGTCAAATTTTTCATAAGATCTCCATATTGGCCACAAATAACAAAATGGAAAAAAGCTTCACCATTACTAACTGATAATAATGATGATGACAAGAGATTCCCAATAAACTGATATTACATTATTTTAAATAAGGTAACTAAACCAATCCAAACTGATCTAGCCAACAATTATAAGCCCACGCAACCTAACCAGTGTGAACTAACCTAACCAAGTTCAAAATATAAATCAACCTTACCATCCCTTATTTAAGAAACCAAATCTAACAAAACAAAAATAACATCATCTTTTCTTATCAAACCTAACAAAAGCAAATCAACAATTTAACTTAACTTAAGTTAACTAGAATACAAAGTGAACCAAAGTAATATACAATTACACAATCCCTAAACTAACTAAACAGATTTTATACTGACCTAATCAAAACCATGACAAAATAACAAATCAAACATTTGTCTTAGTAATAAAGACATGATAGTCACTCACCTAGTATGTGGTTTGATTATGTTAGATTGTGTTTAGGTGCTTTATAACTAACCAAACCTAGCCTAATCAAAGTACATAAACAGAACCAAACCTGACCAAGATTAACTTTACAAATCAAACTAGCCTCACCACCTAACCAAAAAACCAAACCACATAGGTGGGTGACTGCCTTATCATCAATACCAGGACAAAAGTTGTGTAAAGTTTTCTTACCTGACATTGCACAATTTCCACAGAGTTGATTTTCTTGTTCAAATACATGGAGAAGGAGACATACTCCCTCCAGCCCCAGAATTCTCTGTGTGTTTCTGCTGGGGAGAATCTTTTGAAGTAGTCGCCATTCTTCAATGTTTTGATTTGGGTCGGGCATTTTGTCAACAATACAATAAACATGTATTTATATTACATTTTCTCATAAAAGGCAAATATTCTTTACAATAAAAATATAAATTGCATTTCTCATCAGAAATTATACATTTTTCGGGTGATCTATTGAGTAGAAACAATGTTTTTTATACATGGACATTTGCTATGTTTAGCGATATCTTGACATGTTTGATGGGAGCCTGAGGCGAGCACTGAGATGAACACGTACTTCCGCGCTGTAACTAGGGCGCGGTTTTCTGAGTCTCAGACGCGGATTTAGGGCGAAGCCGCAACTCTTTATAAGTATGACTCCTGCTGGTCAGAGCTCATAGACCATTATCATCATTATTGTAATATGTGTGTATGTGTTTCACCAGTATATTAATGAATAATTATAAAATACTATCAATGTTATGAGAGGCAGTAAAACAGAGTATAAGAGATATATTTATATTTCAAATAGCACAAGTGCCTTAACATACACTGCAGGTGGCCTCAAAATATCTCTGTAATCAGTTAATAAGAAAAAAAAAAAAATCCCCAGCCGTTCAAGTCACTATACTCACCCCCTCCCTCCTGTTGTCCCCCATGCTACTATACAGGAATCTACACCCAGGCAACAGTACTCCTAGGGCACAAAGGATCCATCCCTGGCCTGCTGTACCATGGTGAGCAGTGCAGAGAAGGAGTCCACACCCTCCATGTCCACAGAAAGGCCACGCAGCTGTGAGGGGGACAGACACAAGTTAGAGATAGCTATCAATCAATTACGGTAATCAATCATCAACCTCTCTCTCTCTCTCTCTCAGCAATCATTTTCTATTTCACACCACACAACACACTTCCTCACAAACTAACACATCCATACCTCTCCCTCTCACTCACCCTTACCTGCTCTCCAAAGTACTCCACATCAAGACATATCTGTATCCTAATCTTGTCATGGTCCGAAAGTCCTGCTGTTGCCCCTTCCCCGCCGCCGCTGCCCCTGTCCCTGGCTCTCTTCAGTCTCTTAAGTGACTCCTCCATCTTGTGCGCAGAACTCAGCACTTCATAAGTCAGGCCACGGTATCTTGTTGGACAGGAAACACAAATTAATACAAAGGAAGTGGTAATGGAAGTTAAATAGAGAAGGGAGGAGAAAGAGGAGGATATAATAGGAGAAGGAAGAGAATAGAAAAAATAGAAATAGGAAGAAGAGGGAATAAGGGAGGAAAAGAGCAGAAGAAAGAAAAGTAGGAAGAGAGAAAATAATGGAGGGGGAATAGAAGAAAGACAGATAGAAGGATAGAATAAGAAGAAAAGGTGAAGGACGAAAGGAAGAGGAGGGTAGCATAAGAGAGAAGGAAGGAAGAAAGGTAGGAGTAGGAGGATAGAATAAGGGAGGAAGAAGAGAAAGACAGAATAAAGGAGGAGAAAGGGAGAATGAAGAAAGGTAGGAGTAAGAAGAGGAAGATAGACTAAAGGATACAGAAGAATTTGAGGAAGGAACAGATGAAGAAAGAAAAGAAGAAATGAAGAAAAAAGAAAGAAAGTTAGGGAAAAAGAAGAGGAAGGGATGTCATACTATTTCTTTCATTATTTAACTCTATGCTTCCCTTTCTAACACACACACACACACATACAAACACACACACCTTTGAGACACCTGGCCAGCAGCTCTTGTTAACCAGTGCACCACCAGCCCCTCATCCACCTGTCCTCTGCACTCCTCAGCAAAGGTGGTGAGTACAGAGGCAGCAGTGGCAATGTAGGGCTGGTGGGTGGATGGGGGGGCTCGGTTGGTTCTGCGGTATAGACGGGGTGTGTCTGCAACCTGCCTTAGGGGTGCGGCGGCGGCAGTGACCAGGCTGTCAGTAATGGTTGTGCTAAGGTCACTCACGAGGCCCTCTAGAGTGTGGCTTTGTGACCTTAGCTCCTCTGGGGGGGAGGGGGGTAAATTAGAAGGGATAAGACAGACAGATAGGCCGACATACAGACAGATACAAAATGTTGTTTTTCTTTGTTTGTGTTGGAAGAATGAAAAGGTAAAATTGTAATGTATAATGGTAAAAAAGAGAGTCAGTGAAATGAAATTGGTGAAAGAATGCAAAGATAAGATGGACATACGAACAGACACTAAGCATTGATATCCTCTGTATGTCTATTTGTTTGTTTGTTTGTTTGTGTTGGAAGGCCGGAATAAAAAAATAAACAAATCAAAGAAAAATTAACACGCACATGCACACACACACAAACTTAGAAAAACAGTCTAAGAGAGAGAGAGAGAAAGAGAGAAAAATCAAATAACACACAAAAACAGAAAAATCTAAAAAAGAAAAACAGAGAGAGAGAGAGAGAGAGAGAGAGAGAGAGAAACACACACACACACACACACACCTCTAAGCAGTGTGAGTTTGTCCTTTGGTAGGTGTGGCACAACAGGCAGGATGGTGTTGGTGTACAGGTCAGGCAGCAGCAGTGAGGACAACAGCACCACATCCTTCACCAGCCCCACTGCTGCCTCCCTGCTGCTACTGCTGCTGCTGCTGCTGCTGCTGGTGGTGGCGGCAGCAGTGTTGGTGGTGGTGAAATTCTTGTCGAGACTGTTTGATCTATATGCAGATGAAATAAGTTAATTGTAGCTTTGCCTAGTGCTATCAATTTTCTATCTAATCATCTGAATAATAAGAAAATAAATAGAAACAAAACAAGAAAACAAGAAAACAAACACTAGAAATTCACATATCTTTCTTTAACATTCCTTTTGAACACATTAAATGACAAACCCCCCCCAAAATTACACATGAAAACCACAACAACACAATCACACCAACATTACCTGCTATGTGAAGCCTTCTCTGCACTGGTGGGGGCTGCCTCTACCTTCCTCTGGGGCTGGGGGCTCGGGGTGGGGTCCTGCAGGGGATACAGGGAAGATGGTGATGGATACAGAGGCAAGGAAGATGTGTAGGAGAAAGTTAAAAATGAAGGTGTGAGGTAAGAGGAGGAAGCAAGGAGGATGTGTGGGAGAAAGTAGCATAGAAATAGAGGTAGGGCAAAGAAATAAAGGTGGAAGGGAAAGGATGGTAGGAAGAATTTGAAGGAGGAATAAGTTAGAAAAATGGAAAGGAAAGGATGAAAAGGAAGAGGTGGAGAATGAAAGATTGGAAGATACAAGAAGGAAGAAAAAAGGAAGAGAAAAAAAAGCAAGAAAGGTAACAGGGAGAAAAGAATAATGGGAGGAAGATGGAAGAAATGAAGGAAAGCAGAGAGACAAAGAAAAAAAAAATAGAAAAAGAGAAAAGAGGAAAAAAACAAAACAGAAAAGGAAAAACTCAAACAAAACACAGAAAAAGAGAAAGGAAAAGAAACAGACAGAGAGAGAAAAATCAAACTAAATGAGAAAGAAAAAAGGGGAAAAAACAGAGAGAGAGAAAAAAAAAGTAAGCTAAACCACACACATCACAACCATCAACTTACCTTAAGCCTGGCAGTGGTGGCAGTAACCCAGGTGCGGTAACGAGCCAGAACCAGTAGGGTAAGCTTCCAAAACCGGTGAAGAAGTGGAAGTAGGAACACCTCGGAGGAAAAACACCGCACTAACGCTTCCCAGACAGTCCGAGTGGAGGCCAGGTGGAAGCGAGTGGAGGCAGGTGTGGGGGCCAAGGCAGAAGGTGGAGCGGAGGTGGATGGGGTCAGTCCGTCACCATTGTGGATTAGAGATGCTTCCACTGCCAACCCTATCTCTTGGTACCTGAAGAGAGAGAGAGAGAGAGAGAGAGAGAGAGAGAGAGAGAGAGAGAGAGAGAGAGAGAGAGAGAGAGAGAGAGAGAGAGAGAGAATAGAATAGAAGTTTAGATAAAGTGAATAAATTGGTACCTGAAGAGAGAGAGAGAGAGAGAGAGAGAGAGAGAGAGAGAGAGAGAGAGAGAGAGAGAGAGAGAGAGAGAGAGAGAGAGAGAGGAATAAGTGATGTAAATGAAAAAGATACAATTATTATTTATTTCCTTGGTTTTCATTCTTTCTTTTTTTATGTGTGTGTGTTTCATTTTGTTTTGCTTTCCATTAAGAGACATGAAAAAAAGCAAGACAATGAAAAAAAAAAAAGAGATATAAAGGAATGATGAAGATGATGAAAACACACACACACACACACACACACAAATAAATAGGAGCAACAAACCACAAATAGAAAGAAAGATTAGATGAGGACACAAACAGATCCAGAACCACACCAGATTAACTCAGACCTTATAAATCTCAACTGGGTAAATACGTACAACTTCTTTAAGGGGACTGGTAATTTAGTGGGCATTCTATTTTCATTGTTCTTGTTCCCCTCTTCAAAAACAAAAACAAAAACAAAACAACAACGAAAAAAAAAAAACTATAAATAAATACACATACACACACCTAATCTGGAAATAAACAGGAAGGTTCCAGAGTTGCATGAAGTTATTGTAGTCGGTGGTGTCCCTGAAGGCAGCGATCTTAGTCCGGCACCCCAGCAGACTCTCAAAGCTCTCCAGGAAGTCCAGCGTCTCCACGTACCGCTGTGGGGGGAGGAGACTGTGTGAGGTACTGTGCTGTGACAATTGACAGAGCCCCACTAAATGAGATAATAAGAAAGCTCGGTAACCCCACAGTATTTCCTTTCTTTTTTTTGTATATGAGGGAAAAGATGGCTCAGGGAAACATGAAGGGTGGAAAAAAGGGAAAAAAAAGGGACCACTTATTCTATTATTACATAGAAAATACTATTGTTATTGTCATTATTATCATCATTATCATTATTATTATCATCAATATCCTTATAGAGGAAAAATAACAAGGAAATGGGGTAAGGATTTTGGTACTTGACAAGAGAGAGAGAGAGAGAGAGAGAGAGAGAGAGAGAGAGAGAGAGAGAGAGAGAGAGAGAGAGAGACCTAAAAAATAATAATAAAAAATGAATAAAGGAAGTGAAGCAAGCAAACCCTCACCTTGTGGAAGACCGCAGGGTTGCCAGGGTTGAATATGCCGTTGACATTGGTGTGGAGTGCGGACACCACCTCCGGCCACGCTGAACACTCCAGGAAGCTGTAGCCTCGCACCACATCTGGCCTGCCACAGATCACAACACATCAACACCACCACCATCACCACCTCCACCACCACTCTGGCTAGACTATACACAGAGATGAGACTATTACTTCCTTCCTCTTCTTCCTTTTTCTCTCTGTCTTCTTTCATTTGCTCCTTTTCCCTCTTTCTTCTAACTTGTTTATAATTTTTCTCCCTTTTCTCCTCTCTATTTCCTTCTTCTCCTTTCTCTTGACTTTTTCAATACAATCCTTTTTTATTTTATATTCCTCTTCTACTATTACTTACTCTCCCTCTCCTCTTCCATCTTCTTTTCTCTCTCCATTTCTCTACAACCCATTTCCCTCTCCCTCTTCTTCCTTCATCATTTCCTCTTTTCCCTCTCCTCTTTCTTTCTCTCTCCCTCTTTTCTCTCCTCATTCACCATTTCTTTCCCTTTCCCTCTCCTTCTTTCTCTCCCCCCATTTCTCTACAATCTGTTTCTCCTCTTACTCTCTCTCCCCTTTTCTTTCTTTACCATTTCCTCCCTCTCCTCTTCCTTTCTCCTATCTTCTCTCCTCCCTCCCTCTTCCCTTACTTACCTCTTACCAGTAGTCAAAGTTAGCAGAGGTTGACAGACAGAGTTAATGACCGCCAGTGTGTTGGCGTACAGACCCGGCAGGCCTCTTGGGTTGCTTCTAAGGGCCCCCTCATTGATTACCTGAAGAATGTGTTTGTTAGAAAGGGCATGTCTCTCTCTCTCTCTCCTTCTCTCTTTCTGTTTATTTTCTTTTTTACTTTTTATATCTTACATTTTTCTCTCCTCTCTCTTATCTATTTTCTTTTCTATTGTATTCATACTAGTAACCTTTCACATCTCTCTTTCTCTCTCTCTTTACTTCCCTTTTTTTTCACTTTTTATACATTATTTTTTTCTCTCCTCTTCCTTATCTATGTTCTCTTCTCTATTTTATTTATCCCCGTAACCTTTCACTGCCCCTCTCTCTCTCCAACACCTCTTTTTTACTTTCCTTTATGTACTAATCTCAGTCTCTTTCTCTCTACCTTTTTTATTTCATTATACCTCAGTTCTCAGTCTCTTATCTCTCTCTCTCTCACCTCCTGCACCTCCTTCCTGATGAGGGTACGGACGAGGCGGTGAGCGTGTGTGGTGGAGCCCAGGCTGGCGTGGGTGCGGAGGGTCTGCTGCAGGAGGGGCAGGTCTCGGTTCAGCACCCCCTCCCTCAGGCCACGCTCCAGCCCCCCCTCCACCAGCCGGCACACCTCTGCTACTCTCTGTTGGGGTAGTGGTGGTGGTGGTTGTGTTGTTATTTGTGCTACTGCTGCTGCTGCTACTACTACTACTACTACTACTACTACTACTACTACTACTACTACTGCTACTACTATTACTAATGCTACTATGAATTCATGTTTACAGTGGTACCAGTGGTTCAGAGACAGCAAAAAACGTGAAAGCCTTAAGAAACAACCTTGTACCCCCTTAAAATACCCTTAAAAACCCTAAAAACCTTAAAAAACAGTCCCCCAAATATCCCCTAACCTAACCTAAACCTTAAAAAATGTCAAAAACACGAAAACCATCTTTGAACCTTAAAACATCATCAAACAAATGAAAACACTTTAATAAAACCTCAAATAACATGAAAAACCCTTAAAAACCAGTATGAATATGAAAAACCCCTTTAAAAACAAAAACAAAAAACCTTAAACCCCCTCAGAATCACCCCTAACCTAATGTAACCCAAACTAATGGTAACCATCTTTTGCAGGTAAGACATACAAAAACATCTTTTAAAAACCCTAAAACCACTTTCAAAAACCTTTAAAACAGCCAAGAAAACTAACCTAACCTAACCTAACGAAATCTGACGTCCCATTACAAGTGTCCCTGTGGTCCGAACTGGTGGTGTTCACAGTGAGCAAAAAACATGAAAAACATTAAGAAAGAACCTAAACATCCTAAACATCCTTAAAACCCCTAAAATAACCTTAAAAAATCCCCCCCCCCAAAACCACCCCTAACCTAATGAAACCTTACGTCCCTTTACAGGTCTCCCAGTCTTACAACTTGGTAGTGTTCAGAGCAGGAAAAAAAAAATGAAAGTCTTAAGAAACAATCTCAAACACCCTAAAAACACCCTTAAAACCCCTAAAAACAACCTTAAAAAATAACCCCCCAAAATGGTGGTACCTCTTAATTGAAACTTAATTCGTTCTTTTTGGCTGTTCAAATTGCAAAAATTCGAATTAAGAAACAAATTTCATCATTGAAATTAATGTAAAAACATTTAATCCGTTCTAGTTTATTTTGAACAGAAAAATACTACACTCAATCCCCAACTATTGCAAGAAATTGGTCCCTCAACATCGCCCCAATAACTAAAAATGCAATAGCCATTGTTAAGAAGTAATGGGAAAAAATAAAATTGGTCCTGACCCATCAGAGTGGCACCTTGTTTTCCCCTCATCTCATCATAATTCATAGATATCGTTCACATTTTGAGAGTATAAAGTAAACACAGACATGAAATGCATAAAAAAACCCGACATAACAAAAAGACTTATTTACTTTGGTGTGAAATGCTCTCCTCCTTCTTTACCATTACCCTCCCTCTCTCTTTCTCTCTCTCTCCCCTCCCTCCTACACCCCCATAATTCCCTATTTTCCCTTTCCCCCCTCCCTACCACTCACCGGCCTGAAGACATCTAGCAGAGCAGCGCCTTCACAGTGAGACACCAGGAAGTTCAAGTGATTCACCTCTGCTGCCAGCCGATCCACCAAGCCTGTCTCGCCCCCCGCCCCAGCCCCCTCTGCTGCCCCACCACCCCCCTCGCCACTCGCACGCAGCCCCCCGCCCTTCAGCAGCTCCTCCAGGCGGTCCAATCTGTGTGGGTGTGAGGGGGACAGATTTATTAGTGTTTTGCCTATTTGTTTTGTTTTGAATTGTTTGTTTGCTTTTAATCTGGGTTTTGTATGATTTTTTTTGTAGTGATGTGAAAAATGCTTAGAGAGAGAAAAAAAAACAAGACAAAACAAATGATTTAATGATGGAGGAAGAAGAAGAAAAAGAAGATAAAAAAGTTAAAAGAAAAGAAGAAAAGGAATGTTTGACGTATTAATATATAATTTTTTTCTCTCTATCTCTTCACTTAGCTAATCATAAATAGCCCAAAGGTCCATGACAAAGATAGATTTCACTGGACCTGGCAAAGCATGTAAACATCTGTCTTTTTGGTGAAGAAAATGTTGTAAATTGCTAAGAAATATCAATCAATCAATCAGTCTCTCTTTCTCTTTCTGTGTGGCGTACCTGTTGGCAATCTGTGAGAGGCGGTGGAGCAGTGCCTTGTGCTGAGTGAGTTTGTTGCGCTGGTCCAAGTCCCGGGATGTGGTGGAGATGGCTTCATTCAGCAGCCGCTCCACACTCTGACACAAACACACACACCAATACTATTACACTATTACACTCTCATGATAATAATAACAGTAATAATAATGATAATAATAATAATGATAACAGTAATAACAGTGATAATGATAATTGTAACTGGGGGGATAGAAAAGTGAGGTGAGGAAGAACAAAAGATTATAGTGCACCCAAATCTTGTACATATTTAATTACTTCCTCACACACACACACACACACACCCATACACTTTATCACTCCTACATCCAATACACACACATACAGAATATACACATACATTCAAAGACATTACAATAAAACACTTCTCAAAAACTAAATGCATATAACCACAACCCAATCCTGCAAACTCAAACACACACACACACACACACACACACACACACACACATGCATCACCCATACATACCAGCACCTCCTCCCTGAGCTGGCCTAGGGGTGTTTTAAGGGCCTCGATGAGTCTGTCCAGCCCTGTTAGGTTAGTGGACAGGTTAACAAAGTCTGCGTAGTCTCTGTTGATCAGCTCTATCATGGCGCTGCGCAGGATCTTGAGGTACACACCCAGGTGGTCCCGCAGAGTCTCCAGCCCTGACCCACCTGCCGCCTGCTGCACCCGCACAAAGGAATCAACCGAGAAGTCATCCTGTGCGAGAATGGAAGGTGTGGGTTAGTGTGGGCTAAAATGTGTATATGTGTGTGTGTGTTTTTCTCTTTGATTATAAGCTATGTGTATATATATGTGTGTGTGTGTGTGTGTGTGTGTGTGTGTGTGTGTGTGTGTGTGTGTGTGTGTGTGTGTGTGTGTGTTTCCTCCTTAATTATAAGCTATATGAGTGTGTGTGTGTTTTTTTTTTTTTTTTTCTCTTTAATTATAAGCTATGTATGTATGTATCTTTTTCTCCAATTACAAGCTAAGTATGTGTGTGTGAGTGCGTTTCCCTTTAACTATAAGCTATGAATGTGTTTTCTCTTTAATTATAAACTGTGTGTGTGTGTGTGTGTGCGTGTGTGTGTGTGTGTGTGCCCCGCCCCGCCCCGGCCCACCTCGCCCCGCCCCCAAAGTTACCTCCCTCGTACCTTCATAAAGTCATCCTTATCAAAGCAGAGTGAGGAAGTGCCGTACAGTTGCACCGGCAGGATCTTGTCACTCGTCATGCCTGGTGGTGGTGACGGTGTTGTGGTGGTGACAGTTCAGGTGGTGGTGGTGGTGGCGGTGCTGTCACTGCCACGGCTACACTGTGTCCTACGAGCTTATCTATATTTATACTTTAGAACACATTCACCGTCATCATTTGAAAAGTTATATGATAAAGTGATATTCATCTTTCATTTCTTTTTTCAGTATGACATGGAAATATTATAGGTGTTTAAGGGCCGTATTCCGAGACACTTTGCTCTCTCTCTCTCTCTCTCTCCTCTCTCTCTCTCTCTCTCTCTCTCTCTCTCTCTCTCTCTCTCTCTCTCTCTCTCTCTCTCTCTCTCTCTCTCTCTCTCTCTCCATGGCTGGTTTTTTAAGTCTGCAGAGAAGATTAGCGAGGCTTGTAATAGTGTTTCTCCAATTACTAACGTAGAAACCTTGTCACTCTACCTCTAGAACCATTAAACACCCTTGAAAACGCTTTGCTCTATCTCACCACTACTATTTTCTAAGGCCACATAGATGATTAGCGTGGTTTTCAAGAATATTTCTCCACTCTGTAATATAGAAATCTTATCATTCTGCCTCTAGAATTATAAAGAATATATTAACAACTTTTGTCAATTTAAACAAGGTCTTTTGAAGCAATAATGGTGAAGCACATTAGTGTTTGCAAATACACGAAATACAGAATAGATCAAATCATAGTAGTTTAAAAGGAAAATATTGAAGTAAATAAATGCATAATGATAAATAATAGGGGTGGGCGGGACCGGGGGAGGGGAATGGATGAGCAATGAGCAGCTGAGCAGCGCTGGTCTTATTCTGCTGCTAGTTAGCGACACACACACACACACACACACACACACAAGTAGCGACAATGATGTTCCTGGAGTGGGGAGTGAGCGGGGAGGAGGGAGGGAGGCTGGGGGGGGGGTCAGGGTCAGGGTCAGGGCGGCGATGGTCGCGGTGGTGGCGGTGGTGGATTTGGTGTCTGTTGACGACAGTGTGTCTGGTGGGCGTGTCCAGCAGCTGACGGTTCGGCCTGGCCTGGGAGGCGCCGCCCTCACCACCCCCGGGGGGGGGGGGGCGCCGCCACGCCCACACACACTGACAAGTCCATGGATGGATGGATGGATGGATGGATGCCTCTTCTTTTAAGTGTGCCAAGTTCCATCCAGCAGCCTCACCTCACATCACATCACATCACATCATATCATACCATATTATCTAGAATATAATATTTTGATCACTTATTCTCTTATTTAATCCTGGCCCCGTGGCGTGGCGTGGCCTACTACTACTATAAATAGGTATATACAATGTACTTATTATTATTATCATTATCTCATCATACAGAGAAATCTGTGAAGGATGATGAACATTTGATTAGTTGCCTCAACACATTGTTTAATTAAGCTGCTTTCTCTCATGTATACTACAGTATATTTCAGCTTCCATCAATGGTTGAAAGAAAACAATATATATGAAACAGACAGACAGACAGACAGAGAAAGAGATAGACAGACAGACAGACAGACACATTGGTTATGGTTATTACATTTAGAAATAACAAGAGTATAATAATATACTATAGCAATTTTCAGTGGCATTTTGCGGAAGACAATGGAAATAATGATATCATTAGGTGGCAACAGCTTAGCTGCCTACCGGCTCTTTCATCAAGCCTGTCCTGTCAGTTGCTAAAACACTGTGAAATACCGCTGTCTACTTTAAATAGACCGTTTTTTCAGGTAGAAATAGACCGTTTCCGTTGAAGCAGAGGCTTTTCAATGGGTTAGACGCAGCGCACCTCCCCACACGTCACCTCAGAGCAGACTGACTCACTCACTCCCCACAGACATCCCACACCCCTCTCCCCAGCAATCTCCCCCTCATAGCTGGCCACAATTTCACAATTTCAAACCAACATTACTTAATTAAAAATGCTCAAAATTCATTATCACAACGAAAAATGTTAAAAAGTACTAAAAAAAAAACTAAGAATTAAGGTATTACGTATGGATGATTTATCCTACCAAACTATGCAGCTCTACATATGCCACGGGTTTGAAGGTAATAATAGTCTGGATTCTATGTAAAAAAACATTTGACAATAAAGCTGTGCGGCGTTGTCATTCAGGTAGAGGAGTAGCCTGGCGTGGTGGGTGCTAATCGGTATGGTCAGCTCACTCAGGTCAGAGAGGCCACTCCTCGGTCACTCCCTTACTATAAAATCCCGCCGTGACTTTTATCTCTAAAGTGGTGTGGGAAAAAAGTCGAAACATGAACAAATAAAATAAAATAAATCCTGACGCACAAAATCACAATGCTCAGAGAGAGAGAAAGAGAGAGAGAGAGAGAGAGCGGCCGCCGCTGGACCTTTCCACCAGTGTGTCAGACGATAATTGGTCCTGTGGAGACATGGCACGCGGCTCACGGGAAAATCCCGTACTCAGTCGGCACCTAAATGTTCTCCACCGATGAAAACGACTATAGTGTGTTAATACATATCCTGTCATCACCCTATATGTACCTACATTTCCACATTTCTCACCATTCACTCATCAGATTGCTGCACTCAGTTTCTCTCACCAATGTAACACCTCCAAACACAAAACCACAAATACTGTTTGCAACACGGACCAGCAGGAAGTAAAAGACAGGCTCTCATACACTCACCCACACCACACAGAGGGCGAGAACCCTGCGGATGGCATCTGGTCTGATGGCCAAGGCAGCATTATTAATAAACTGACTTATTTCAAAGCTTAAATAATGTCACTTCTTCCCAAAGAAAGACACGGACCCTGGCTTCCCTCTCTCCTCACATTTCCCTATTTGTACCGCGGTGTCCACTGATTAATGTAAAAAGTGTATATATGTAACCCCACACAACAACACATTCACACCGTGGAACACCCACAACACCACATCCCCATAAACACTTAATTAAATGCGAGATGATGTGCCCCGAGGAGCACATCATCTCGCATAAAACAGACACCCCTCTGTAAATAGTACAACTACACATGTTGTGGGGAGCTAAGACATGAAAGCCTAAACATCGTGCAAGTCCATGTACACACACATGACGTATATACCAGAAAATACCTCAATATACCTGGAAAAAATAACTTCACAATGCTAGATATTATGACAAGAGCAAACATAACAGTATAACAGTATCACACACACACACACACACACACACACACACACACACACACACACACACACACAAACACGGTAAACATGCAGTAAATCAGGCTATAAGGACGATATGAATAAGTTATGGGAGGCAGCAGGAAGGGACCCGACATTATGACGTCACGGCTGATGACGTCACAGCCGGCCTGGTACTCTATGTTAACTGTCTATATTTACGTACGTATTTTAGGGGAGACCATTTTAAAAATGACATGTCGAAAAAACGCTTTCAGACCAGAAAACTGGACATTTTCCGGTTGGATAAATACTCTAACTAATTCCCAAAGCATAAATAAACTCCAAACAACAGTAATTGTAAAGAACTTTCACTAGAAAAAAGTATTTTATAAAAATATGACCCTTTTTAAAACTCATTAAATACTCACTTCCTACCACTTAAAAGGAACCAAAAACCACTTCAAAGCACTTGAGTAACTCTTCCTAATTATTCTTAACACTTCATAGTGATCTAGAGGCAGAAATAAATCATTTACAGGCTGATAAATAAATAAATTAATGCAACTTTAACACCGCTAGAAAGCACTTTTACCCACCACTGATTTCACTGAGCTTTACGCACAAAACATGGTTTAATATGGACTATCTTTGGCAATTAATAAGAACTTGATACTGCCTCAAATAAAGAATGGTCTTGGGCATTCCAATTATTTTGGCGCCAAAAGCCGCCCTTATTTACGATCATAATAACGCCAACCCCCGCTATCTCCACTCCCCACACGCATGGTAGATCTTCAAAACAGCCCACAGTATTCGTAGAAAGCATTAAATTTTACTGTTGAGCCCAGATAAATAGTCCAGGCATAAATGAAATATCCTTAAATATGAGCCAGCTAGCGGGCAGCCGCGGACGGCGGCGGGGGCCCGGGTTGGCTCCCGAACCCCCCCTCATATCTCACTTAAACCTTCACTAAACTTAAACTTGACCATGGAAGCTATGTCTGGATGGCTAATATGCAAGCTTAGTACAATGGCTGCATAATGTGACAAGATGAGCTTATAATAATGAAAATATCCTTAAATATGAGCCGGCTAGCGGGCGGCCGCGGACGGCGGCGGGGGGCCTGGGTTGGCTCCCGAACCCCACCTCATATCTCACTTAAACCTTCACTAAACTTAAACTTGACCACGAAAGCTATGTCTGAATGGCTAATATGCAAGCTTAGTACAATGGCTGCATAATGTGGCAAGATGAGCTTATAATAATGAGTGATAAAGGTAAAAATGACCGGTGAAATAAGAATCCAGGATTCCAGAGGCCGGGGGTTTGTTGTTGGATAACACCCCCTCCCCTCCTCTATAGGGGTGACACCCATAAATAAACACTGACACCGTGCCATAGTGCCACAGCGCTCGCCACAGTCACCTTGATAACGTAGTGTAGCCTCAGTGATTCCATCTTGCGGCTTTAGTCCAGTATTAAGATGACACACTGAACACTGAAGCACCAGCAGCAGGGTCTCCTTATTATTATTCTGTCCTTAGATCGTTAAAAAATACTCGTGAAATCCCGCTTGTCACGTCTTTATCTCGAGAGTTTGGAATGTAAAAATCGTCTTAATATTATGTCACTGGAAGGGTCAAACATTTCAAACCCCTTCTCCGTTCAACCAGAGGCTTTTCAATAGGATAATAAGACGTTTTAACCCGCTCGCACCTTGACCCACTACAGACTGACTGGTCACTGAGGGACCGGCAGGCAGACACCCTGCCGCCCCTCCCTCCCTCCCCTGATGACGTGTGGCCTTAACAAAGACGTCAGTCAGGGCTTGCAAAGAGCAGTAGTCGTACCTTGCTCATTTGCTATTCACATAGTATATTATGCGCTAAGAAATCAAATAGGTGATGCAACCAGTACAGATGAACAATGGAACAATAAATATAAAACACCATAAACGTCAAAGGAAAACTAATTCACGAAATAACACATGAATAATCGAACAAGGCCAACCAAGGCAAAAACTTAACCTGACACTCGAAACGCAACCAGAAAATCAAGAAATACCACAAAATCAGTATAGAATAGTAACTAAGAGACTAAACCAATAAGATAAATAAAGAAATAATATAAATAAAGAATAAAGAATATAGAAAAAGCTTAAGCAAGTAAACAAACGAAGAAAACTAGGGAGAAATAAAACTAACGCTGGAAAAACCTGAAGATAATCTCTCTCTCTCTCTCTCTCTCTCTCTCTCTCTCTCTCTCTCTCTCTCTCTCTCTCTCTCTACGAACTTTTAACAGTGATAGATATTTTTAATTGCCGTATATACCGGACTATATACAAGGTGACCCGGTATATAAGATGGGACTTGCACCATGACTAACAATATTACTCAACATGCTAGACAAAACTATCTATGTGTATTCCAACATTTCTCCCCCCTTACAAACAATCCATAACAATGATCTTGTAACTGCCAGTAACCTCACAACGAATGTGAAGAGGAAACCAATGTAATTGACAAACAACGCTGTATGGTTATAAACTAATAACTCATTAAGGGAGGGGAAGGAGGGGCCGGGGGTTCCATGGCTGCTGGATAGGTGTGGTATATAATATATATATATATATATATATATATATATATATATATATATATAATAAACATAACATTTTTTCCGTATTATTTGAGTAGATGGATTTAAATAGTATTAAGTCCGTGGTGTCTTGTGTTTACCAGAGACATGTGGTCACTTGCCGCGGTGGTGCACGCTGGACGCCACACGCACTAGCGTCCTTCACCACCACAACACCACTGCCACGCCCTCCACATGACCGTCACCACCATGAACAAGGGCAAGAAGCGTGACAGGGGGCCTAAGGTATGTGTTCTGTGCGTGTGTTGCTGTAGCAGTGTGGGGAGAGGTAGGTGTGGGGCGGTAGCGGGGGTGTCTTGTTGACGTTACATTCATAAACCTTTAATTTTGACTTTATAGTGTTATTTCTAGTGATTGCTCTTGACTGGGGGCTGGCATCTAAGTGGGCCCTTTCTATTATAATTTTCCTAACCTCGGCAAGAAAAGAAATGTACAAGAAAACAATTAATGATCAGCTGACATTACATCCATAAACATAAAGCTTTTACTTTTCAGCCTCCTAAAAAGCCCCGCCCTGCTGCTGCCTCCACCCCTGCCCCAGCCACTCCCTCCATCCCTGCTCCCATGATGCCCTCTGCAGCCATCAAGGTGGAGGATGTGGATCTGTCGTCCCTGTGGAAGAATTACCACCCGCGCTCCACTTTGCTCTTTACTGCAGAAACAAAGTGGTTTACTCCGGTAAGGATATGCTGTGTTATCTTTATTGTTTTTGTCTGTTCTTGTTTTTTTTTTTAGGGGGGGATGTTTTTTGTTTGTTGTTTTTGTTCTTGTGTGTTTGTTTGTTTTTTGTGATTTTGTTATGATTATCTTTCTTCCTCTTCTTCCCTTGTGTTGTTTTTGTTCTTGTGTGTTCATTTTTTTTTTATTGTGTGTTTGTTATCATCATCATCTTTGTCTTCTTTCTCTATTTTCCCTTTTTGTAATTCATATCACTAATTACATCATCCTTTTCTTCTTCCTCTCCCTTATTTTCTTATTGTGTCATCACCATTATCACCATCTTTCTTTTCTTCCTGGTACTTCACATCACCACCACCACCACCACCATCACTAGTTTGGCTCAAATCTTTCCTCTTCCCCCCCTCAAATCTACCTTCCATTAAACTTCCCTTCTACTTTAAGATCGCTGTGGAGACCAAGGGAAGGCCAGACCCAACCTCCCCCTCTGCCAAGGCCTCACTGAAGGACCTGGCTGCCAAGATACTACAGCAGGAGGTTCACAATTATGACAGAGGTGAGTGGCTGGGGGTTATATTTGCAAACTTTTCTATTCTATCCAACTCTCTAATGCAAGGATTAACCTGTACTCTTAATCTTTCATTCCTTTCTGTGGTAAGCTCTGGAACTCCCTACCAGCTTCTGTATTTCTAACTTTCTGTAACTTGATTTTATTTAAGAAGGAGGTATGAGGAGATTTATCCCTGACTTTTGGTAACTCTTGTGACCTGTAAGGGGACTGGAAAATTAGTGTTTTTTTATTTTCATTGTTTTTGTTGTCCTTGCCCGGCTTCCTTATCTCATATAAAAAACTATTTCAAAAGGCTTTATTTGAATGATTGTTATTAGTTACACTGCTACTACTGCTACCCTAACCTAACTTCCCGTATCACCCAGCGGAGGCGTCTGGACCCAAGGGGCGTGACGTGAAGTTCCGGCAGACAGTGTTCAGCCACGGCACATCGCGGGACAAGGTAGCGGCCCACGTGTTGAGGTGCATGGAGGCGCCGCTGCACTCCCTGTCCAACCTCCGCGCTCTGGTGGCCCTCGTCACTCCCAAGGCCAAGGGCACATTTGAGGAGATCCTGTGTGGGTAGTGCTGTGTGTGTGTGTGTGTGTGTGTGTGTGTGTGTGTGTGTGTGTGTGCGTGTTTGTGTGTGTGTGTGTGTGTGTGTGTTTGTGTGTGTGTGTGTGTGTGTGTGTTGATTTCATCTTGTGTGTGTGTGTTTGTTGGTTGGTTTTATATCTTGTGTGTGTGTGTATTTGTTGGTTTCATCTTGTGTGTATGTGTGCATTTCTTGGTTTTGTGTGTGTGTGTGTGTGTGTGTGCGTGCGTGCATTTCCAAAGTCACTATTCAGTCCTTACCTCTCTTTTTCTTTACTCATCTCTCTCTCTCTCTCTCTCTCTCTCTCTCTCTCTCTCTCTCATCCCCTACAAAGTTTCTATTCACACCTCACCCCTCTCTCTCTCTCACCCCTCACTCTATACACAGCCACTGTTCACCCCTCACCCCTTACCAATCTTTACTCATCTCTCCCTCATCTTTCACCGCTACACAGTCTCTAGTCACCCCTCACCCCTCTTCCATCACCCCCTCTATTCACCCCTCTCTCCCCCACAGCCTCTCTGACGGAACTCTTCAAAACTACATTCCTTCCCTACGGTCACCTGGCGCAGCGATTTGAGTCCCACAACTGTGCCGCCCTTGCCCCACTCCTCAAGGACCGGGACAGGGCCGAGAGACAGCTGGCACTCTGGTACTACGAGGACCAGATGGCTGCCATATACCACCGCCTTGTTCACCAGCTGTCGGAGGTATTGGTTAGGTTAGGTTAGGTGGTGGTAAAGATTGTTGTGTGAGATTTAAGGTTTGTATAGGGTACGTTAGAGATAGCTATGTGAGATGTTGTGTTTGGTTTGTATTAGGTTAGTTTAAGTTAGGTTAGGTCTTATTATCTTCTATATCCCTTTATTTCTCACTTATTTACCTTATAATTGACTTCTACCACCACCTCCTCCTTATTCTCTTCTGTATACTTTTATTTCCCACCTATTCACTTTATAACTGCCATCTACCATCATCTCTGTCCTCTATAACCCAGCCTATGCTTAGTATCCATACAATCAGTACCTGCATTTTCCCATCACCTTCACCTCCTCGTTGCTTCCCCCAGGTGTGCAAGGAGGAGGTGGAGCACAACAAGATGCGAGCTGTCCGTGCCCTGGTGGAGCTGCTGGCCACCAACCCCAAGCAGAACCTCACTCAGATTCTACAGGTGGTGGCCAACAAACTGGGCGACCCTGCACGGAAGGTGGCCGCCCATGCTATGTACTGCTTGCGGACCCTCCTACAGCGCCGCCCAGCCCTCAAGTCACAGGTGCTGGCAGAGGTGGAGGTTATGCTGTACAGGTGAGGTGGTGGTGTTGGTGGTGGTGGTGAGGTGGTGATTGTGTGTGGGTATTCAGACTTTTTTTTTCTCTCATCTTGACTGTTTTCTAACGCCACAGAGATGACTACCCAGGTTTTCCAGACTGTTTTTCTTGTTAATTGTGTTGAGATATTGTTAGTCTGTCACTGGAACCATAAAAACACCCTTAGAAACTAACTCTCTCTCTCTCTCATATCCTTAAATTCATTAGCAAAAATCAAAATACTTTATGATAATTGTGATGACAATAATAGCTTACCATTGACCACCACTCATCAGCAAAAATGATGGTGATGATGGTGTTGCTTTCCCTCCTCCCACAGGCCAAACATCAACACCAAGGCTCAGTACTTCTGCCTGTGTTTCCTGAAGGACATGATCTTCAAACGAGGCGATGAAAAGGTGGCAGCAGAATTGGTTAAGCTGTATTTTGGCTTCTTCAAGGCTTGTACTAAGAAGGTGTGTACGTGTGTGTGTGTGTGTGTGTGTGTGTGTGTGTGTGTGTGTGTGTGTGTGTTTACCTGGATGAGATTTACATGGCCTGAGTTAATCTGGTGTTCTTTCTTCCTCCCTTTCTTCCTTCCCCCTTTTTTTCTTTCTTTCTTCCTACCTTCCATTTTCTTTCTCCCTCCCTTTCTCCTAATTTTTTTTTCCTCCCTCTCTTTTTTCCCTTTTCTTCCTTCTTTCCTCTTCCTCCCTTTTTTCTTCCTTCCTTTCTTCCTCCTACTTTTTGTTCTCCCTTTCATCCTCCAACCCCTTTTCTTTCTTTCTTCCTCCTTTTCTTTCTTCTTCCTTTTCTTCCTTCCACCTTTTCTTTCTTCTTCCTTTTCTTCCTTCCACCTTTTCTTCCTCCCTCCCTCCCTTCCTCCCTCACACACACAGGGTGAAGTAGACACAAGGCTAATGTCGGCACTATTGCGAGGGCTGAACAGAGCCTTCCCTTACTCTGGCATAGGGGGCGCGGCACTGGAGGAGCAGCTTGGCACCCTCTTCAAGCTGTGTCACTTGGTCAGCTTCAACATTGCTACCCAGGCACTGCAGTTGGTCTATCAAGTGCTGTGTAGTAGGAATGAAACCCAGATGTCTGACAGGTGTGTTTGGATGGTGAAAGGTTTAGGGGTGTATTCGGAAATGCTTTGCTCCTTCGCCATTACTATTTTTCAAGGTTGCAGATGATTAGCAGGTTTTTGAAGGGTTTTTTCAGTTGATGATATGGAAATCTTGTCACTGTGGCTCTAAAACTGTAATAAACACCTTAAACACTCTCATCACAACTATTAGCAGGTTTTTCAAGGGTGTTTCTCCAGTTCATGATATGGATGTCTTGTCGTTGTCTTCTTTTTGTTCTTGTTCTTCTTGTCCTTGTTCTTCTTCTTCCTCATTTTTGTCTTCCTCCTACAGGTTCTACCAAGTGCTGTACCAGTGTCTGCAGGACCCACTGTTTGGCACTGCAGCCGGCACCACAGCCTTCCTTAACCTGGTGTACAAGGCTCTCAGCAGCGACACATCAGACCCTCGCACCCTGGCCTTCTGCAAGCGGCTTCTGCAGGTGTGTTTGTTATTTTGTTTTTTCTCATTTCTATTTTTGTTATTTTTAGTTCTTCTGCTCCATAAATCATCATCATCATTTACTATCTCCTCGTTCTTCTCCTCTTCTCTTTCCTTCTTTATCCTTTTTTGTATTTCTTCTTTTATCTCTGGTGTCGTTCTTGTTTTGCTCTACACAGATCATCATCATCACTCCTTTTCTCCTTTTTCCCTCTTTGTCTTATATTTCCCCACGTTCTTATATATTTGTTGATCTTTAATACATCACCCAATAACATTACCACTGCTTCTAACCTACCTTAACCCAATAACACCACCACTACCACTCCTCCTTCTACAGGTTAGCCAGTACCAAGGGCCGGCTGTGGCGTGTGGGGTGCTGTACCTTGTGTCAGAGGTGGTGAAGGAGAGGCCATCCTTAGCACACTCCCTCTCCGCCCTCCTCCGCTCTCCACTCTCTGGCCCCGGGGAGCTGGAGGAAGACCTTGAAGTGTTCTCTGACGTGGAGGATGTGGATGTGGATGATGAGGAAGAGGAAGGGGATATAAAAGAGGAAGTGGAGGTGAAGGAAGAGGAGGAGGATGATGAAGAGGGAGATATGGAGGATGATGATGAGGAAGAGGGAGGTGATATAAAGGATAGTGATTTAGATGAAGAAGAGGAGGAGGAGGAGGAAGTGATAGAGGTGAAGGAAGAAGAGGAGGATGAAGAGGGAGATAGGAAAGAGGAGGAGAAGATGAAGGAAGAGGAAACAACAGAGATAAAACAAGAGGACGCAGATCAAAACGGTGACATCGAAATAAAAAATGAAAACGGAGATGACCTCAACACCACCGCCACCACCACAGAGGATACCAAGCCAGTCTTCACCACCACCTCCTCCTGGCACCACCTCCTGAACCCTGGAGGTGTGGGGGGTGGGGGGGTGACTCACAGGACACAGTATGACCCCCGCCACAGGAACCCTCTCTACTGTGGTGCTCAGTACTCCTCCTTATGGGAACTGGGGTACCTCAAGGTGAGAGAGAGAGAGAGAGAGAGAGAGAGAGAGAGAGAGAGAAAGGGAGAGAGAAAGGGAGAGAGAGAGAAGAGAAAGTGAGAGAAGAAAAGAGAAAGAGAGAGAGATAAGTGAGAGATAGATATAAGAGAAAAAGAGAGAGAGAGAGCGAAGTGAGAGAGATATAAGGGAAAAAGAAAGTAAAAGAGAAAAAGAGAGAAAAAAAGAGAAAGAGAGAGAGGACAAGGGAAGAGAGTGTGTGTATGTGTGTGTATGTTTTATATCCTTAATTATTATTCTATTTGCTTTATTTGTTTTGTATTCACTATAACTATCAAAACACCTCACTTTTCACCCCTTCACTCACCCGTCACCCGTCTCACCCCCACAGGCACACTTTCACCCGTCCGTAGCAGTGTTTGCCGGCCGGGTGTTGGCGGGGCAGTCGGTGGAGTACTCTGGCGACCCTCTCCAAGATTTCACCCTCATCAGGTTCCTCGATAGATTTGTGTACCGAAACCCAAAGAAGACTGGCAGTGCGGGCAGAGACAGTGAGTGGTGGTGGTGGTGGTGGTTGTGGTGGTGGTGGTGATGGTCGTGTTGTGTGTTGTGTGGATGTAGAGAGAGAGACAGAGAGAGAGATTCCTGCTCCTGTGTCTGTTAAAAAGTAGAATTTCTCATCAAATTGGAAATAGAACCACAAAAACACTCTTGAAAGCCCCCAATAACATCAGAACCACAAAACACCCTTAAAAACCACAAAAACATCCTTGAAAAACCCAACAACACTACTTAAACCATAAAAACACCTTTGAAAATCCCCAGCACCATTAAAACCACAAAAAAACCCATGAAAACCCTATTAACACCACTAAAACCACAAAAAACACCCTGAAAAACCACAATAACCACAAAACACCCTTGAAAACCCCAATAACACCATTAAAACCACAAAAACACCCTTGAAAACTCCCAATAACACCAAACCATACCCATACAACACCACAATAACACCATACCATACCCATACAACACAACCCCTTCCCTATACACCCATTATCTCCTCCAGGTGCGGGAGGGAATGTACTGGGGCGCCGCAGCCAGTATGTTCCTCAGGGTGTGCGTGGCATTGCCGTCAACACAGAGGAGTTCAGCGCCCTGGAGGCCCACCAGGTGCCGGAAGATGAGGTGTTCTTCCACAGGTGAGGGGGTGGTGGTGGTGGTGGTAGTGAGAGAGAGAGGGAGAGTGAAAAAGAGAGAGAGAGAGAGAAAAAACAGAGTGAAAAATAGAGAGAGGGGGAGAAGGAGAGTGAAAAAACAGAGAAAGAGAGAGAGAGAGATGGTGGTGGTGGTGGTGAAAAAAGGAGGAGGAAGAATATGTGATACTGAGAGAGAGAGAGAGAGAGAGAGAAGCCTTAAAAGATCAAAAAGGGAGAAAAATAAAGGGAAAAAAATCCACAAGAGAGAGAGAGAGAGAGAGAGAGGTAGTATTATTATTTTTCAGCGGTACAAATGTAAAAGAGAGAGATATCAGTGTTATGTACATCGTTATTTACACTCTTCATTCCTCAGTCACTCATATGAACAGGAGGTCAGTGTAGAGATGCGTACTTATTATTTCTAACCGTCACCCTTCCACCCACAGATACTTCACCCAGTTCAAGGCGGGGGAGGCCAGGAAGGGTGTGGCTGGTGAGGCAGACAGCGACAGTGATGCCTCAGTGGACGATGATGAGTTTGACGCCTTCCTGGGCCAGACGAGTGGTGGTGGCGGTGGTGGCGGCGGCGGTGGTGATGTGGATGAAGATTTGGATGATGAGATGGATTTTGCAGCCGGTGCCAAACCCAGGGTGGATAAGAAAGGTGAGGTGGTGGTGGTGGTGGTGGTGGTTTGCTGTTGTTTGTGTTGTAGTTGTGTTATTGTTAGTGTTAGTTGTAGTAGTAGTAGTTGTATTATTGTTATTATTGTTATTATTATTATTATTATTATTATTATTATTATTATTATTAGTAGTAGTAGTAGTAGTAGTAGGTTAGGTTAGGTTAGCATCACCAATGTTATTCTTTTTTATTGTATTAGTAGTAGTAGTAGTTGTAGTAGTAGAAGTAGTAGTAGTGGCAGTAGTAGTTGTAGAAGAAGATGAAGTAGTAGTAGTAGTAGTAGTAGCAGGAGGAGGAGGAAAAAAGAAGTGAAGGAATATTAAGGTAGATAAATAGTAGTAGTAGTAGTGATAGTAGTAGCAGCAGCAGCAGCATCTATCATTAACAACCTTCTCTCTCTCTCCACCCTAACAAGCAGCCGGGAGTCGGAAGAACAAGAATAATGAAACTGAAGAAGACGATGGTGATGACGGTGGTGATGATGACGACTTCGAGGGCGCGTTTGGGAGTGACGGTGATGAGGATGGTGATGAAATGGACTTTGGAGGAGGCAGTGGTGATGACGATGATGGTTTTGATGGCGGTGATGAAGATGGTCTGGACTTTGATGAGGAAACTGCTGCATTTTCAGGTAAGGAGAGAGAGAGAGAGAGAGTAATATTTCTTTCCTTTTTGTAGTTGTTTTCATGTTATTTTTTTTTCATTCATCTACTTTCCAGAGAGAGAGAGATATCAAGTTAAGGTCTTCAATATTTCCTTCTAATTTATATTCATCTATTTATTTATTTATTTATTAATTCATTCACTATTCCAGATAATGAATTTGAGGAGGGACCGCCCAAGAAGAAGGTGAAGGGGAACACAGCGATGGTGAGTGTGAGGGGCCAGTGGGGTGATGGGGTGGGATGGGGAGGGGAGGGGAGTGGTTTGAAGGAACAAGAGGGTGGGAGGAACTGATGGGAAATTGGGTTAAGGTGCTTCATTAGACAAAAAACAGAGTGGGATTAAGTTAGATTAGGTTAGGTTAGGTTGGGTTGGGTTTAATGGACCAACAAATAATAACGCTAAAATAAGATTGGATAAGTCGAGTGGTAGTAAGACAAATGAGTGTAAAGAAGGTAAGCAAAATGTAAGAATAATGAAGAGTGTCCCTGACCCAGCCCAGGATTTCCTCTTACCATCTTTACCCTCAAGATTGTACAAGTTTATAGATGATAGTAGGAGAGCTGGTGAGGGTAAAGATGGGAGAAGGAGGAAGGAAAAAAGAACAAAATGGTAAAAGGAAAGCACGTAAGAGTAAAGATGGAAGCAGAAGGAAAAAATAGGCAGAGAACACTTATAATACGTAATATATTGTGTGGTAAAGATGGGAGAAGGAAGAAGGGAAAAAAGAAAATGGTAAAAGGAAAGCAGGTAAGAGTAAAGATGGAAGCAGATGTAAAAAATAAGCATAGAAAAATTATGATACCTAATATATTGTGTGGTAAAGATGGGAGAAAGAAAAAATAGACAGAGAACACCTAATACCTAATACCTAATACCTAATATATTGTGTGTCTCAGGGTAAGAAGGGCAAGAAGAAGCAGCAGCAGCAGCAGCGGTGGGGCGAGGCGGGTGATGGCGATGACGAGGGTCTGGAGGGAATGTTTGCCAGCGCGGAGAGCTTTGCACACATGCTGGAGGAGAACGAGGGGGGCGGCGACCCTGGCAGTGGCACTTCCCAGGCACTGGCCAACAGGGACCGCGCACGTGAGTTGTGGGGCTTGGAAGTGCCGTTGTTGTTGTTGTTGTTGTTGTTGTTGTTGCTGTTGTTGTTGTTGTTGTTGCTATTGTTGTTGTTTTTATATTAGTTAGTTAGTTATTTTTATATTAGTTAGTTATTAGTTAGTTACTTTTTTTGTTGTTGATTTCATACTCTTATTGTTGTCATTATTATTATTATTATTATTTAAAAAAGATGGGTAGGTTATTGTTAGTATTATTTCTCTCTCTCTCTCTCTCTCTCTCTCTCTCTCTCTCTCTCTCTCTCTCATTCTTTCCTCCACATATGGAACAAATTACTATCTTTCCTTCTCTTCTTCCTGTCCTCCTCCTCTTCCCTTTCTCTTCTTCCTCCTCCTCCTTTTCCTTTTCTCTTCTTCCTCCTCCTCCTCCTTTTCCTTTTCTCTTCTTCCTCCTCCTCCTCTTCCTTTTCTTTTCTTCCTCCTCCTCCTCCTCCTCCTCCTCCTCCTCTCCCCACTCATCCACCCCATTTCTCCCCCCAGACGCCAAGCAGCTGACGTGGGAAGTGGAGAGAGACCGCAAGATGAAGGAGCAGAAGTGGAGGGGAAAGAAAACGGGAGCAAGGAGGGGGTCAGGGAAGGTGAGGGGGGCAGGGAGGGGGGGAGGGGGAGGGGGAGGGGGTAGGGTTGGGGGTGGGGTGTTCAAGAAGTCAAGGGGAGGGAGTAATAGGGGTAGGGGGAATTTGAGGGGAAAGAGGGGAAGGAAGTATTAAAAGTTGGTTGGTTGGGTTTAGTTTGTTTGTTGTTTTTTTTGTAATTTTTGTGTCATTTTTATGTAAGTTAAAGGTGATGAATTGTTGTTATTGTGTTTTTTTTTGCTCATGATATTGACTTGTTTGTTTTTCCATGTTTTTCTTCCTTTATTCTTCTTTTTCTTAATTCCTCCCTTCTTTTCCTTAATATTTCCCTTCCTTTATCTTCTTTTTCTTTATTTTTCCCTTACTTTTTATTCTTTTCTTTCTTCTTCCCTTCCTTTTTCTTCTTTTTCTTAATTCTTCTCTTCCCTTTTCTTCTTTTTTCTTTCTCCTTCCCTTCCTTTTTTTTATTTTAGTATCTTTGCTCTCAGTAGCTTTCATTCTCTCTCTCTCTCTCTTGTCCCAGGTTGTGGTGGTGGTTAGGAAGAATTTATTGAATGTGGATAAAAGAAAAGAAAAAAAAACCTTATATAAACGTGATTCATGATGCAAAACTATCCATTCTTGCATAAACGCCTGTATTTTTTATTTGTTTTTATTTTGTTTCTTTAGCGAGATATTATTGACTTTTTTCAATGGTATAAATGTAAAAGAGAGAGAGAGATATCAGTGTTATGTACATCTTTATTTACACTCTTCATTCCTCAGTCACTCATATGAACAGGAGGTCAGTGTGGAGATGCGTACTTATTATTATTATTCTATACATAACACCATCAACACCACCAGCTCCTCTTCCTACCAGCCTCATATCTTCCCTATGTAACGCCACCACCATCACCACCTCCCACTTGCCTTACACTCCAATCTATAAATGACATCACCACAACCACCTTCTTGCCTCACAATCTTATATATACACCATTTCATACCTGACACCACCACCACCATCACCTCCTCTTCCTCCTACCTTTCTCTCACTTCTACATACACTAATTTATACATGAAAACCATCACCACCACCACCACCACCTCCTCCTCCTCTTCTTACCTGCCTCACATTTGTATATACATGACACCACCATCACCACCACCACCACCACCTTCTACCAGCCTCACACCACTCTACACCAGCTCTTACCTATCTATAACCTCTCCTTCCTTGCTTTCCATACCTTTCCATCATTTCACTGCAGTACCAGACAATGCATGAAATCTTAATGAGCATCTACAAAACACAAACACACTCAACATGCACTGGGCCAAAAATCAGATTAAAAAAACCCAAAAATATACTGAATTTTCACACTTTTCATAACATTTCACCAAAAAATACATAAAAAAAGAAGTAAATAAATAAAAGCATCACACACTCCCTCCTTCGGCCATATCAGTCTATCACACGAACAATAACAAAATAAAGAAAAAAAGAGTCCGCGGTATAATATTTAAGTTGGTTCAGTGTCCAGAGACTTCATATAGACAGGACGGGCGCGTTTTTGTCGCTGCAGGTTCCTCTTGCCCCAGGACTTGGTGATGGTGAGGGGCGGCATGTTGACTGGGCGAGGGAAGGGCGTACGGTAGTGTAGGGCTGGAAAAAGATGGAAGAACGGGGCTGATTCTGACTGATGGTTCTAGTTAATGGGAGGAGGAGAAGGAGGAGGAGGAGGAGGATTGAGAAAAGGGTAGGAGGGAAAGGAGAATGGTTGATGGTTTTAGTTAATGGGAGGAAGAGGAGGAGGAGGAGGATTGAGAAAAGGCTACGAAAGAAAGGAGAATGGTTGATGGTTTTAGTTAATGGGAGGAAGAGGAGGAGGAGGATTGAGAAAAGGCCAGGAGGGAAGAATGGTAAAAGGAGAGCAGGTGAGAGTAAAGATGGGAGAAGGAAGAAAGGAAGGAGGGAAAAAATGGTAAAAGGAGAAAAGGTGAAGGTAAAGATGAGAGGAGAAGGAAGAAGGGAAGGAGGATTGAGAAAAGGCCAGGAGGGAAAAGAATGGTAAAAGGAAAGCAGGCAAGAGTAAATATGGGAGAAGATGGAAGGGAAGGAGGATTGTAAAGAGTATGCCTAGAAAGAGAGAGAGAGAGGATGAGGTTGCAAGTAGAAAAAACTACTGTACAAGTGAATGATATAGAATAAAATGCATGATGAATAACACGAGGAAAGACTGAATAAGATACCAAGATGCAATACCCAACCAAGGAAAAGAGATGAGAGAGAGGAGATAAGATGGCACTTTATAGATTAATGGACTGGAAAGGAAAAAAAATACCAGATAGAGAAGATATTTTATTAAATGGAAGGGAAAGAAGAGAGAACACACACACACACACACAAACTCACCAATCTCAAGCCGCGACTCAGCTTCTGTCAAACGCTCCTTAATGGCGGCAGGGTCTGTGAGGTGCTGGTTGGCTCGGAACAGTGCCCGCGCCTCTGTTAGTATGTAGTGCCGCTCCTCCTGGGTGTGTGCCGGCTCCAGGGCCTCCCACCGCCGCCCGGCACGCAGGATGTGGCGGTACACAGTCAGTACTTGTCGCCGCAGCCCCTCCGCCATTTGTAGCCCTGGTGAGTGTTTGTTTTTTGTTAGAAGTCTTCAGTTCATGTGTGTGTGTTTAATTTTTTTGGTGTTTGTGTGTGTGTTTAATTTTTTTTTCATGTGTGTTTTATTATTTTGTGTTTCTTTATATTTTTTAATGTGTTTTTTTGGGGGGTGGGTTTTGTCGCGCTTTATTTATATACAAGTTATTTACTTTTATGATAAGTCTTAAAGTTGTGTGTGTGTAGTTTTTTTAAAACATTTTTTCATGTTTATGTATGTTTTTATATATTGTTTATGTAAGTTTTTTTTAAGGGGGTGTTTGTGATGCTTAATTCATGTAAGAGTTATCTTTATTTATTTTTTTTTATGTAAGAAGGGGGAAGCTTACCACAGAACAACATAAGATGATTACAAATAAGGCCACTTCTGTGTAACTTGGCAGGAGTTGGGAAGGTGGACAGGGGAGAAGGATTATCGACTTGTATTGATGCTTTGGGAAATTAACACAACACACCAGAAATAGAGTTAGCTTAGATTGGGTTAGGTTGGACCAAGTTTGCTTTGGTTTAGTAGTTCAAAGATATGAAAATAAACTAAATATTGCATCTCCCTCTATTTCCTGTCCTTCCCAGCCACCCCCCCCCCCCCTCTCTCTCTCTCTCTCTCTCTCTCATTACTTACTTAACTCGAGCAGCACCACTAGAGACAGAATGTATTAGTGTATTGTTAGTAACGTAGCTTTTTGTGCACCTCAGATGACAGACAGACAGACAGACAGTGAGCAGTCCTTGTCTTCCCTCAGTCTCAAAGCATCCTTATACAATTCCTTCCCTCACTCTGCCATGCCTCACCCCTCAGCC
>JAHFWG010000961.1:16068-35918 GCA_020233015.1 Callinectes sapidus | reverse complement strand
TCTCTCTCTCTCTCTCTCTCTCTCTCTCTCTCTCTCTCTCTCTCTCTCTCTCTCTCTCTCTCTCTCTCTCTCTCTCTCTCTCTCTGGCAGACTTATCTACTCTTTCCTCGCCTCATTGCCTCTTTTCTGCCTCCAATTTACTTCTTCACATTCCATTTTCCAGCTGGTCGCCCTCCTTCACTATATTATCCATGTTCTTGTTCCTTCTCTTCGTGTTTGTCCTCTTTCCCATCCCCAACCCCCATCTTCTTCTTCCCCTCCCTCTTTCTCTCCCTCCCATCTCCTCCGCCTCTTCTTTTTCTCTAGTCTTTCTTTTTTTTCTTTCATCCCAAGTCATCTTTGTCTAGTTTTTTTTTGTCTATGTAAATTTTTCTTCCCTTCTTTCCCTCTCTTTTTTTTATTTTGCTCTCTTAATGGTATCTATCATCCATCACTTCTCTTCTACTTCCTTCTACTTTTCCCTATTCTCCTCCCACATCTAGTACTCTTGTTCTCTCCTCTCCTCTTCCTCTTCTTCTTCTTCTCTCCCTTCCTCATTACAGAATCTTCGTTATCTTCCTTTCTGGTTTTACTTTTTATTATTATTTTTTTTTAACATTTCTTTATGTTGTTATTGTTCGTGGTAAACATTCATGTGTATGTCATTTGGGTATGGGCAGTATGAGAGAGAGAGAGAGAGAGAGAGAGAGAGAGAGAGAGAGAGAGAGAGAGAGAGAGAGAACTCACAAACTATCCACAGACCAAATGTTTTTCGCTTCATTCCCACACAGACAAACATTTCGCCTGAACCATTACAGTTCAGTGAATAACAATTTCGAACCTCCCACGAAAAAAAAGGTAATAATAACAAATAAACAATAAAGTATATGAAAGAAATAGAATAAAACGAAATTGTAATAACAAACAAATATAAATGCACCAAGGCTAGATAAATGAACAAAGCAGCACACCTGTACGACCATCACACCTGTACCATCACACACCTGTAATATTTCACATCTGCACAACTGACATGTGTACCATCCCTCACCTGTACCACTAACCCCTATACCATTCCTCACCTGTACCATCCCTCACCTGTACCACTAACCACCCGTCTGGCATCCTTCACCTTTGATTCATGTATTACTCTGTCTCTCCGATTTTTTGTATTTCCTCCTTGACATACCGTTACAACACTAATAGAAAAATGTACTTCTCTCTTTTACACTCGCCAACCAATGTTATCTCTGTAGCCAATGTTGTAAATCTACCCTGACAACCTTCACCATTATTACGTTCTCATGTATCACTGTGTCTCTCCGTTTTTTGTATTTCCTCCTTGACATACCGTTACAACACTAATAGAAAAATCTAATTCTTTCTCTTTACTTTCATACTTGCGTTTGTTTTGTATTTTCTCCACATACCATTACAACATTAATAGAAAAACCTATCTCTTTCTTTTTTAATTCACACTTGCGTTTATTTTGTTTTTTCTCTTCGTAGCATTACAACACTGATAGAAAAACCTACTTCTTTCTATTTACACTCTCACTTACGTTTGTTTTTGTATTTTCTCCTCCACAAACCATTACAACACTAATAGAAAAATCTTCTTTCTTTTAACCCTCACACCTGCAAACACGATAATGAAAGCCACTAATAGACGTGACGTGATAAGATGACCACTTGTTTTGTTACGTCGCCGGGAGGAGGTGCACGTGGTGGTGACATTTGGAGGCACAGAAGAAAAGGGAGAGCGGCAGCTGGATTTCACTCTTTCTTGCCTCATTGTTAATTTCCCAGGCTTTGGTTATAATGATATAAATGGTCAGATGTTTCCTTTCCTCGCTATATAACGGCACTGAGATTGGGGGGAGGGGGGGGGGGGTGCGAGAAGTGAAGTGGGATAACTAGGATGGTCAGTGTGCCTTTTCCTCACTACTGCAACGGCGCGGTGAAGGAGTGGCGAAGAAAGTGAAGTGGGACATAGCAAGGGTGACGTAGCAAGAATTTAAGGGGCATTCATCTCAATAGGCCATGAAATCGGACATTGAGGAGTTTTAAAAGAAGATTGGACAAGTTTATGGATGAGGATGATCGGTGGAATTAGGCAGAGGTGTTCACACGGGAACTGCCACGAATAGGAGTATTGGCCTCTTGCAGCTTCCCTTATTTTCTGATATTCTTAATAATGGGTTCAAGATTGATGACGTTGGACTTAGAGAAATAAAAAGGAGATAAGAAGGGTGCCGTAGGAATAATTCTTAGGGTCAGTTTTCACAATAGGACATATAAATGGATTCAAGATTAAAGTTAGATTTGAAACGAAGTAGGAAGGAAATGATTGGATGAGTGGAAGAGACGCAGTAATTTGGCTGTAAGTGAGTCATTAATTAAGGAGTTTAAGAAGATTATTCAGCCTATTACAATTATTATGGTCTGATCATCCTACACTGCAATGAAAGAGAGAAAGGAAGTGAAAATAAAGATGAAAGAGAAAGGTATTACTCCGCAGACCACCTTTCTAAGTAAAAATAAAACGAATAAAAACACATGACGAAACAACAACCAAAAAAATAATAAAAATAAATAAATAGATAAATAAAAGTACAGTGAACACGAACGAATACAAACAAGAGAAAAGAGGAAAACCGCAAAGCCACAATTGATACAACCGCACAAAAGGGACAAAACACAATACACAGGACCAAAGTAAAAGTTCCCTTCCACTCTCACGGTGACGAAAGGTGCCACAAATAACACGCCAAACATTATACACTGCCACACTACGCACAGAAAAGAACTGGAAAACGACCACACACACACACACACACACACACACACGCACGCACACACACACACACACACACACACACACACACACGGGGTAGCTTAAAGAACGTGATGTGTATTCCAAGGAGTGAGAAAGTAAGAAAAGTATATTGTATCAAAGAGTTATGACTGCAAATTTACGAGTAAGAGAGAGAGAGAGAGAGAGAGAGAGATACTTGCATTGCTCCTGTGTGTATTTCTTAATTGTTGGTGTGAAGAAGAACAGTTATCATTAATATTGTCATCATTATCACCATCATTATCATTACCATTTCTTTAACAACATTTTATCTTCCCCTTGTCCGAACACTCCTTACATAATAATAATATCATCATCATCATCATCATCATCATCATCACTCATAACCTTCTCTTCTTCCCCTCTCCCCACCTTCACCCACACACACTACGGAACAAAAAGGAAGAACAAACAGCAGCATACCTATTACCCCTTTCAATGCTCCTTCTAAGTTACTGTAATCCAAAGAGGCGTATGATAGTAAGGATAAAAGGCTTCTCCACACCCACCGCTCTCTAGGCGTGGGTGGGTGAACTAGAATCCTTTCCAACGAAAAATGATAAATAAAATACGATGGGATAGTAAAGATAAAAGATTACTCCCCACCAACCACTCATACTTACTAGAATATATTGCAATTAAGAATATCAACGAAGTGAGATACATAGAGATATAAAGGAAGGAAAGGTAGGATAGCAAAGATAAAGGCTCCTCCCCACCAACCGTTCATATGTGTGTACTAGAATATACTGCAACGAAATCAATAACATCAACTAACTGAGAAAAATGCAAATAAAAAGAGAAGAAAGGTAGGATAGTAAAGATAAGACTCCTCTCCACCCACCTCTTTCTGGAGTCGTAGCAACGAAATAAATGAAAAATAACAATACGGAGAAGATCTTAAAGGTTATTTGTAAGTTTCTCTCCCTCTCTCTCTCTCTCTCTCTCTCTCTCTCTCTCTCTCTCTCTCTCTCTCCCACATCGCCGGAGGAGCCTCGCGCTTGTTAGGTACGGTTGAGTGCTCACAGATTGCATGCAAGTAGAAGAATCATGCTTATGATACACGTATGTTATTATGAAAACTATATTTCAGTATGGCCAACTATAACAATAATCATTTCACTAACAATGAGAACAAGTAACAATTAACAAGGCTAACAATGAGAACAACAACAATATTAACAGTAGTAGTAGTAGTAGTAGTAGTAGTAGTAGTAGTAGTAGTAGTAGTAGCAGTAGTGGTGGTAAAGATAACGGTAATAATAGTAAAACAAACGAGTGTACATAAAGATGGTAAGGAAAACCTGGGCTGAGTCAGGGATACTCTTTATTTCCTAAAGTTTCGACAGATTGTCTTGTTCAGAGAGTGACATTCTGTCGAAACTTTAGGAAATAAAGAGTGTCCCTGACTCAGCCCAGGCTCTCCTTACCGTCTTTACTCTCATAACGACAATTATAATAATAATACTGTATTAGCTGTAGAAGTAGTAGTAGTAATAGTAGTAATAAAAGTAGTAGTAGTAGTAGTAGTAGTAGTAGTAGTAGTAGTAGTAGTAGTAGTAGTAGTAGTAGTAGTCAAATCATAGTAACAATAGTAATGGCTGTTATAGTTAATCACTAATGTTAATAATAATGTTAATTATGTGTAAGTTAACAACAACAACAACAACAACAACAATAATAATAATAATAATAATAATAATAATAATAATAATAATAATAATAATAATAATACATGAGGCAGATATAATTAGTAAGGTCACAAGTCTCCCAAACACCTGCATTTGGCACCTTTTCTGACTCATTAAGGGCAGCCAGGTAATGATCACAACTTCCAATACATACATTTCAGTGGTGAGTCTTGGCACCATATTCTGAAACAACTCTCTTCACGCCACCACTACATTCAAAAGTCACCAGTACATATCACTCGTTTTTCCCAGTAAGGTTTTTTGTGGTTCTAGTGACAGATTAACACTTCTCTATGTATTTGAACAGGAGAAACACTTTTGGTAACCCCGCTAGTTATTTTTGTGGCCTTTGAAAACAGTGGTGGTGGGAGAGACGATTATTTCAGAGTACTGGCCTTGGTGTCTTTATTGCGTGGGATGATGAAAGGCGACCCTCACTCGTTCTGAGATCTCCTTAACAATCTGCCAAGTGTTTTCTCAGTTTCAATTTCCAGTAAAAGTTCACGATTAAAGACAAACACAGATGGACAGTTATTAATACAAACATCAAGTTTTTTTTTAGCAGAATTCTTCAGCTTTCCAGTTTTCCAGAGGTGCAGAGACGCAGGTGAGTGTTTCTGGATGCGCTGTGTCCCGTTTTCTGTTTCCTGTTTTGTTGTGATCCAACGTTACTCAAGTTTTCACACAACGACACAAGGGTCATGGCGAATGTGGTTCTTTCCCCCTTCTCGAGGATTTTTGTGAGTTTTTTCTTCCTCCACCAACTGTTGAATCACTAAAGCCTCTTCTAATATCTACAGAGGCACTTGACCCTCTCCATCTCCACCTTCTCTTCCTGGTGGTCCACTAACCCTCTTCCTGTACATACTTGAGCTATGTCATGTAGTGATAATGAAGCAGATGAATGGTCCTTAGTCACGGCGCACTGAAGGCATCCAGGTGGTGAGGTGACGTCCCTGCATCGCCAGAAGTGCCCGAGGCAGGTGCATGTATGTATACTGTACACTGAGCCTTCTCGCTGCAAGGTTCTGGTGACGATGTAGTTTGGTTTACTGTAGCTACTAATGAAGTTTTAGCATGTCGCAGTGTGCTTCAGCCAGACGTTTGGTGCTGCTAACCGTTTGTTGCTTGAAGTGAGGACAGTGGTATGGTGATGGTCCTCACGTTAGAGGACTGCAGCCCTGAGGAGGGAGAGGCTGGCGACTGCAGGGCGGAGGCTTGACCGAGTGAGGGTTGATTCAGGGAGGCGGAGGACACGTCATCATCCGACTTGTGGTTTATAGTGAGGTGTATGGTGGGGGGGAGGGCGGCGGAGGGGGGAGGAGTGGTGGAGGTGGTGGTGGTGGTGGTGGAGGAGGACTCTGAGTTGAGCAGCGCCTGTGCCTTGAGGAAGGATTGGGTGTTGCGGAGCAGGTGAGCGTTGAGCAGCGTCTGAGTGTTGATGAGCTGCTGCAGGCTGGCGGCGGTCTGGGGATTGGTCGCCGGTGCCGCGGTGTAAGGCTGGGCGGCAACGGGGACAGCAGGAGCAGCGGGGGCGGCGGGGGCAACGGGGGCAGCAGGGGCAGAGGGGGCAGTGTGGGCGGCGTAGGCAGTGGGCTGAGGGGGGTGGGCTGCAGGCAGTGGTGTGTTACGTAGAGCCTGTGCATTTCGTAAAGCCTGAGCGTTTCGAAGAGCTTGTACATTGCGTAGAGCTTGTGCATAACGCAATCTTTGTGCATTTCTTAACAATTCTGTATTTCTCATCAACTGGAGATATTGCACCAACAAGGCGTGTTGTAGCAACAGTTGCGTGTTCTGTGCTGGGTTTTGTGCTGCCGGTGGGGGGCTGGGAGGCGGCTGAGACACGCCTGTGGTCTTTGCATTGACATAAGCCGCTGCGTCCAGCAAGGCCTGGGCGTGGTTGGCGGGCGCCTGGCCGCTGACCTGCGTGTAGGCGTTGAGCAAGGTGCGGATCAGGTTGTTGGACTGGTCGTTAGCGACGGGGAGAGCGCTTGGCGAGGAGGGCGTGCCTGGTGCCGGGGCGGTGCCACCATCATCCATGAACAGGAACACGGGAGGTCCAGACGAACCGTCCGCGCTGTCCCCACTCCTGCTTTGTTCCCTGCGGCCGCCGCGCCCCTTGTCTCCTCCAAGCAGCATCCGGAACAAGCCAAGGCCCACCTCGGGGGCCTCGAGAAGTCCTCCTAATCCTCCACCTCCGCCACCCAAGCCCTCAAAGAGTCTCCCCAGCAGCGGGGCTCCTGCACTCGCCCCTTCCAGGAGTCTGGAGAGTATTCTGCCTCTCGTTCCTCCACCGAACCTGTCCTCCAGTCTGCTTCTGGTCACGTCTTCAAAAAGTCTTTCAAAAAATCTGGATCTTCTGTCTGCTGACCTCCTGACCAGGCTGAGGGAGGAGTTCCTCACTGTGGGGGAGCCCGCCGAGAAGCTGAAGCCTCGCACCAGGGATTGCTGCAGCGTGGGAGAGTCAAATTCCACAGCATTATTAGCGACCGAAGAGATGATGTGGTCCGCAGTGACAGGAGCGTTCCGCAGAGCTGCCCCGCGCACATCATCCCCTGACGGCCCTGACTCAGCGGGGGGCTGGGCGGATGACAGCAGTGCACGGAGCAGCAGTGCTCTGAGAGCCGCTTGTTGGGCTGGATTTGCTTGTCCCTGCGGAAGCTGAGCCTGTCTACTGAATCTGGCCGCTGAGTTGCTGTCAGGAACTGAGGACTCTTCTGCAACAGAGGCGGAAACTTGTCGGCCATTTGTGGAAGGGAGAGATGGACTGGCCGATTCCTTCAGTGACTGTAGTTTGTCCTGGTGAGCGTGCAGCAGCTGAAGTAACTGGAGGAGGTGGTTCTGGACGTCCTCATCAGTCGACTGATCGTCAGGACTGGTTGTGAGTGGTGACTGGGAGGGTGAGGACGACGAGTGACTGGATGGAAATCCCGCCACGTCCGCCTCTGACGCTGAGTAAACCAAATCTATGTACTCTGAGGAGACGCTGTGTTCCTCACTGTCTCGGGAAAAGTAAGGAGGCAGCGTGGGGAGGAAGAAACCATCAACTATCTCTTCCTTCTCTTCAGACGAGTATGAGGAGACGGTGGGGAGGAAGGACTGCCGGGAGGAAGGTGCTACTGTAGGAAGGAAGGGGCGGCGGGTGCCTTGGGACGTCCCTGCAGAAGAGTATTGGGCGAGGAGAGGTGGAGGGCGCGTGGAGGGCAGAGTGCTGGGCTGAGGCGTGGGACGAGGTGAGGTGGTGGATTTGGCGGTGGCGGGCGGCTTGTTTCTTGGTTGTGTGGTAGACTTGGAGAGGAACCAGGCGGGCCGCTTGGTTGTAGGGCGGGTTGTGGTCTGGGGTGTGAGAGTGCTGGCGAACTGTGTTGCTCGCGCTATGGCCTTCGATAACAACCTGGTGGAGCGTTTGCTGATGGGCTTCCTTGTGGCTCTGAATATGAGCGTTGTGACAGGCTTGGGTGTGGCTTGGGCTGTGTGGCGGGGTGTTGGCTGCCTGCCTGTCTGCTGCGCGGGGGGACGCAGGGCAGGAGCGGGGGCTGTGTCTGCTTTGTCCTTCAGTAACAGTTCGCCAGGGGACCGCGTATCGTCCACGGTGGGAGTCCAGGGAGGGTGTGTCGACAAAGGGTGAGGCGCACCTACTCCTGTCACACTGATGTCGTCAAATTCATCATCGTTATCTACCTGAGAGAGGGAGAGAGGGAGTCAGGAGAGTGAAGATAAGGAAGAAGACAAGAGCCCTCCCTAATGCTATCTGTACGTTACGGGTTACTTTATCATTCACTAGTTCATTGGTGAGAGTTTCTGGTCGTCAACACTCACATCTATGGTCACGTAAGGGTCGTGTTGCAGTCTGTGGGTTCAGTGCAAGTCGAGGGATACACGTGTCAACACTGTACACATTACTTTCTCCTTTGTATTCCAAGAGGCAACCATTTACACTTTCACTACACTATTAACACTCTTCACTTTACTACACTTATATTCATTTTTTTCCTTCAATTTTTTTTCTAGATAATACGGACAACTTTCTTCTGTGCAATGACTCTGTGTCTTTCTTCTAGTCAGGTGCATGATACGGAGGGTCAGTCAAGGGTGTTCCTCTCGTTGTTTGGTTTGGTGGTGCTGGTGGTGGTGGTCGTGTTCGTGGTCGTCGTCGTCGTCGTCGTAGTAGTAGTAGTAGTAGTAGTAGTAGTAGTAGTAGTAGTAGTAGTAGTAGTAGTAGTAGTAGTAGTAGTAGTAGTAGCAGTTGTTGTCGTACGTAGTAGCTGTAGTGCGTAGTAGTATTAGTATTAGTAGCAGTCACAGCGCACAGTATTAGTAGTATAAATAGTTGTAGCAGTCGTTGTGCACAGTACATAGTAGTAGTCGTGGTATTGCGCAAAATTAGTAGTAGTAGTAGTAGTAGTAGTAGTAGTAGTAGTCACATCAGGTAAACAACAACAACAACAACAACAACAACAACAACAACAACAACAACAACAACAACAACAACGAAAACAAAAGTAACACTAACAACAACAAAAACAACGAAAGTAACACCAAAACCAAAACCAACAGCAACAACAAGGACTACAGATAATACTGAGAGAGAGAGAGTTACACAGCCTCCCTCCACACCAGCTGTAGCCAGAACACCCGCCAACACATTCACTAACTAAACCTTCCCATGCTCCTGTAAACCTCTCACTGACTCATTTCTGTTCACTTCCCTTTCCTTTCCTCTCCCCAAAAAACACAATTACCACAGGACAAAATAAACAAAATAAACCCCAAATATGCTTATGATACACGTGTAACTTTTTTATTACTGTATATTTAGGAATCCTATATACAGTTACAATATCAGATCAATAAATAATGGTAGTAGTAGTAGTAGTAGTAGTAGTAGTAGTAGTAGTAGTAGTAGTAGTAGTAGTGGTAGAAGAAGTAGTAGTAATAGTAGTAGAAGTAGGAGTATCAATAATAATAATAATAATAATAATAATAATAATAATAATAATAATAATAATAATAATAATGACAATGAGAATAATAAATTAGCAGGCTCACAAACACTTGACATAGATAAGACAATCCATCACTGAGTATCTTGACAGACACATAAAGACCACCAATAAGGAAGACATCATCAATAAATACATCACAGTAAAACACCTTCACTAAATGCCAATCCTTTGTTTTTTGAAGACTCCAGTTCACCTTTCAGTCAGCTCATCAAATTTCGTAGACACTTTTTTTTTTGGACAGTCTAAATATTTACAGTATCTACTAATGCCATGAGTGTTCAGTTGTGATCCACCGCCGCTGAAAGAGTGGATTTTGTTGATTGGTTCAGGATCTCCACGTACTTCATCCACTGACACTGTTCATCCACCCCGCCCTCCACCTCCTCCTCCTCCTCCTCCTCCTCCACAACCTCCTAATTCGCTGTCACCTTCACTGCCTGCCGATCTGCCTTGACCTCCTCCGCCACCCACTGACCCGCTAGACTTGTCAGACTTGCGAGTTATGGTGTGTTGCAACTCCCTGTCACTCAGCAACACTCATGCTACTGGTGAAGTGTCTTAATTTCTCCCAACACTTTTCAATGCTCGTTCTCAAGGCGTCCAGGGAGCTGCTGCAACATTCCGCAACACTCTTAGTCTTGCCAAGGACACAACACGTTCTAGGACACCAGGTGACACTTGTACTTCTTCCCTTTTGATTGACACAGTAATAGTCCATTCAGTTCAGCACACACAATGTTACGTCCTCACGGAGTGTACTGACGTCACCTCAGCGCCTCGAGTCTGAGTTGCCTTTGGTGATGTGTTCGGTGAAAGGTGTGCTGATCTCTTTTTTCTTACACTTGCCGGCCTGGTCTTGCTGCGGGTGCTGGCCACATCAGATGCCTTCCTCTTAGCGCCTAGTTTTTTGCGGAACAAATTTTGAAAGTGATTCAACTGACGGGAAGTTTCAGTCGGCAAGGACCGACGAAAGCGTAGAAACGGTGACCCACCAAACAATTCAGTGCTTTGTAGCAGCTGTGTCTGCTGTAACAACTGAGAGTTCTGCAGCGTGGAAGGATTCAGAGCTGCTAGCGGGCTTAGAGGTGACTGAAGGCCCGTAGGGTTGATGAGTGACGCTGTACTGAGTAATGGGTCGGTGCTGCCCAGCCCTGCCTGCCTGCCAAGTGCTAAGGCGAGCAGTGCTTGGTTGAGTTGCGGGGAAGATTGCGTGTTGGCTGGCTGTGTGCTGGGCGCTGGTGTTGTGGGCGTCGATCCAGAGCCGCCCAGAAACAGAAACACCGGTGGTCCGTTGTTCTTTTCTTGCTTGTCGTCATCCCGCTCTCTTTCCCCGGAGCGGTCAAGAAGCAGACTGAGGACGTTCATGCCCACAAGAGGGTTCTCAAAGAGTGAGTCCAGGAATGATTTCCTTTCTGGCTCTGAATTTACGTCGACGGAGGCGTTGCTGACAGTGGGCGATCCCAAGGAGAAGCTGATGTCCCGCAGTAACGATTGGTCCAGCGTCGGAGAATCGAACTGTAAGGCGTTGTTCAAGAGAGAACCCAAGATGTGGTCGGAGGTGACTGGAGTGGCCCGGAGCAATGAGCCAGTCACGTCTGACCCTGGGCCTGAGTCGTCCACCTTCTGCGCTGAGGACGGTTCATCAGCACCTGCCTGTGCCAAGGCAGGGGCCAAGAAAGGCAACACTGCCCGAGCCAGTCCTTGAAGACCGCCCTGATGGTGAGCAGTTACGCCAGTTTGTCTTCTTCCAAACCTTCCTTGTTGGAGGACAGGAAACTGGTTCTGCTGAACAGCTGGGAACACAACTTCTTGCGAGTCCAGCAGGTGGTGCTTCTGAATAAGTGAGGCAAGGCCTTGTTGAAAGTGACCCACTTGATTAGCGGGGAACTGGAATTGTTGAGTAACTGGGAACTGGGATTGTTGACTTATTGGAAACTGAACTGGGAACTGAGTTTGCTGAACACCTGGGAAGTGTTTTTGTAGGACACTCGAGAGCAGCGCGTGGGCGGGACGTACTGGCTGGATTCCCTGGAACTGCGTCTGTTGAGTAACTGGGAATCCCACTTCATGTGAGTCAAGGAACTGGTGCTGCTGCTGAACTGGAAACTGGGAGTGGTAAGGCGATGGATACTGTACTGGTGGAGCATATGACTGTGGTGGTGATGGTGGTGGTGGATGATATGACTGAGGCGTCTGTGGGGGTGTGTACTGTGATGGTTGTTTGCTGCTGTACTGAACTTCCCTTGAATCATGGTAGTGTGGCTGGTGCTGGTGCTGGTACTGGTGCTGGTGCTGGTGCTGGTGCTGATGCTGATGCTGATGCTGATACTGGTGCTGGTGCGGGTGCTGGTGCTGGTGCTGGTGCTGGTGCTGGTGTGGGTACTGGTGCTGGTGCTGGTGCTGGTACCCACTGTGATGCTGGTATGCCACGTTTCTGGAGGTTGGATAGTGTTCCTGTTGAGCCTCATAGCTGTGGTCATACTGGTGAGGTGAGTGGTGGTGGTGGTTGTGGTCTTCATACGCTGAGGGCTTTGCTTGGTCAGTCGTTTCATCAGTAGAGTCACTTGAGTACCCCGCTGGGTGGTAGGCAGGCTGCGTGGCCCTGAACACCGCTGCCTGCGAGGCTGGGAACACCACCAGCTGCCCGGAAGGAAACACTGTAACATCGGTGTCTGAATTCTTGACCGATGCTTCTGAGACTTCGACAACCGTAGTTAGCTCCGAGGCTCCTGTTATGAGGCCATCGTAATCATCATCGTCATCATCATCATCATCATCTTCCTCTGATGAATCCGGCGGTATGGTTGGCAGGAAGGGCCGGGGTGGCTGGGGTGTGGTCATGGCGGTGTAGTAGATAGCAGAGCGGCGTGTGCGTTGCGAGGGGAGCGGTGAGGGTTGGTGGAGTGATGGGGCGGTGTGGGTGTCCAGCGGCACGGGCAAATCCTGCACGGCGGCGGAGGGCGGCGGTGGGTCTGCCAGCAAAGGGCGCGGAGTGTGTGGAGGAGGGTGTACTCCTGTGCGCGAGACATTGTTGTCGTCAAAATCATCATCGTTATCTGCCTGAGAGAAGGAGAGAGAGAAAGCGACGAGTAAGGAAAAATCAAACTACGAAATAGACAGATAGAGACGGACAGACAGACGGACAGTCGGACGGACAGGGACAGACAGGGAAACACTACAGACAGACAGACAGATATATGATAACGAAAGGTGTGGGTAAAAACACTGACATGATGAGACAGTCTGCTTCAATCAAACACACGTATAACAATGGCAGTCGTCGTGTTGAGTGAGCCAAACCAGTGTTGTCATGTCCTCATCACACTGACACCACACAGCGCAGGTCCTCCGTCAACCATCTCCACAACCACACACACACAGACAGACAGGCACTTTCCACGAGACAAAACCACCACCACCACCTCCGTCTCCTCCTCCTCCATTACAAAGTCCAAGTCTTTTTCCCGTCAAAAAACTCACACGGATGTCAGATAAAAAAATATAAAAAATCCCGTCACCAGTTCGTTATGTGGATGCATTTCCTGTTCACCGGTGACAGGTACACATGTGAATTACGTGAAAGTTACCGGTACGAGTTCACAAATGTACCACCTCACGCACTGGCCATCAATTACCCCATAAGTTCAAAAGGCAGAACACAGCCAGCACAGCAGAAGACGAGTAAGTGTACTGGAGCATGGCAAAGTGGAGATATATGTCAGCCATTCTTCACTATATAAAAAAAAAAAAAGCATCAATAATACACTGAACGCCTCCACGCCCCTTCTCCCCCATTCCTCCCACCCAAACACATCTGACAACTGACCTCATCTCTCGCTCTCACTTTCCTGTCAATCCATCGTGTTTTTCCCCGCCCTGCGAAAGGTAAGCTTGAGGGACGGGGGGAGGCGTAGGTTCATACATTGCAAAACATTAGTGAAAAACTTGTGTTATATTGACACCTCGTACTTTTGACGTGGAGAGAGAGAGAAAAAAAATTATAACGAAGGTAAAAGTGAATGCACTTGGGAGGGGAAAAAGTTAGAGAGAGAGAGAGAGAGAGAGAGAGAGAGAGAGAGAGAGAGAGAGAGAGAGAGAGAGAGAGAGAGAGAGAGAGAGAGAGAGAGAGAGAGAGAGAGAGAGAGAGAGACTTGCAAAAACGGCATATGCTTATAATACAACAACAGCAGGCTTCTAATGACTATATTTCAAGAATACAAAACTTAGGAACTCTTAATAATACTAACAACAATGATAGTAGTGATAAGTTTATAATAATGATAATAATAATAATAATAATAATAATAATAATAATAATAATAATAATAATAATAATATGTGTGTGTGTGTGTGTGTGTGTGTGTGTGTGTGTGTGTGTAGCAAGAGGTACCTGATACTGGTGAACGGCGCTGCTCTTGAGAAATCTGTTGTTTCACTTAACTACTTTCAGGAAACTATGTTCATGTTTGTAGTGTAAAGTTGTAATGTTGTTGTATCGTAATTCTAGAACAAGGTAATTTGCAGCAGAACCTCAATTTAAAGCGAGTGACAGGAACAAAAGAGACAGGAACTATTTGGCACTGAGTACGTTCTTTCTTTTAGTGAAACGAACAGTTTACCTTTAAGGAAACAATTGGTATTCACAGGGAAGGTTTGATGACAAACACGCAACGAAAAATAAGTTGTGTGTTGTCACGCTCGTGTTTCCTGCCACAGCCGCGCCGCTGAGCCGCCGCCCCGCCTGACGGATGGGTGGGCGTCAGGTGGGTGGGTGGTGTGCCGCAGCTTCACCCAAGCTAACTTGACCTTATATATATATATATATATATATATATATATATATATATATATATAAAGACACACACACACACATTACTGCTACGAGTTACTACTACTACTACTACTACTACTACTACTACTACTACTACTACTACTACTACTACTACTACGAGATCTCTTTGACTGGTGGTGGAGCAGCAAGATACTTTTCTAGGCGAGGCGGTGTGAGGGAAGGAGCAGCGTGACGAGCGGCAGGCTGCATGGTGTGAGGCTGTCTGGTCTGACAGAGACGCTGTGTTATGGAACAAGCATGAGGCGAGACGAGTACGTCATATGATCCCTTAATAGTTCGGTGATTAGTACCTCGACACCATCCCAGCAACGTACCGCACCATACCGCCATGCTACTGCCAACGCCAAACAACACTCCCTGTGCAGACAGCCTCCACCCCTGCTCTCTGCTTCACCTTACGCCGGTGGCAGAGATAGAGAAGACAATAACAACAACGTGTGGCACCTGAGCACAGACCGGCGCTGGCTGGGTGTGCAGGAAACACGAGACTGTATAAAGCAACCCTTCCTTCATGCACTGTGAGACGAAGCAGCAAGGATGTCATCACACAAATCAGGAAGGATGTGCTTTACAGGAACAGTGCTGGAGAAATTATGCATATTGATAAAATAGTTAAACGGATTCGCTTTAAATCGAGGTTGTATTGCGTTTATAAGCAATTCGTTCTCTCAGTTGTTTGCTTAAATTAATCAACATTTACAAGTTTCCTTCTTGGTCAGCGACACTTCTCTTCATAACTTCTTCAAAACTAGTGATCGATTCATCCTGAGGCGGCCAATCCTTGCCTGAGCCACCCACTGTCAGCTGGCTGGCGAACACTGCTGGTGGCGATGGTGAGGGAACGCTTCCACCACGCTACCCTCTCTGAACATTTCCCGGTGATTTCTTCGTCCAGCGGTGGGGCAAGAGACTCAGTGTTCTCAGGAGTCACCTTAGCCTTGAAGTGCGGGATTCACATAAGGCTCCACGACCAATGACAGGAACAGTTCTCGATCACGAGGAGTCCTGGCCGAGGCTGGACGGTTCTGGAAGGGAGGTGTTACAGGAGGTGGCTGAAGGACAGAAGGAAACGGTTGGTGGTTGGGGTAAGGCGTGGCAGGGGGCGCAGGGTTCCCATTCACGAAGCGGTTCAAGACGAGGTGTATGGATGGCGACTGGGTAGGTGGAGGAGGTGGAGCGGTGGTGGTGGCGGCTTTCTTCTTTTCCTGTGCCCGAGCCTTGAGCAGTGACTGAGTGCCCTGGACTAACTGAGCGTTCAGGAGTAACTGGCTGTTGATGAGGGTCTTCAGGTTGGCGGCGGACTGTGCGTTGGCCGTCGAGTGGCTCTTGTGTGGCTTGGCGGTGGCAGCGGTAGTCTTGTAGGTAACGGCAGGCGGTGCAACACTCTTCTGAGGATAAGCCGCGGCTGGTGCTACGACGCCTTTGTGAGCGTAGGGAGGATAAATGCTAGGGAAGTATGGGTTGACGAGCGAATGGGAGTACACATTAGGGTAGAGGTGAGTCCCAAGGAGTGTCGGGGACGTATACAGGCCGGGGTTGAGGAGGACCTGGGCGTCACGTAAAGCCTTAACATTGTTGAGCGCCTGGGCAGTTCTCAATACCTCGGCATTCCTCACTATCTGGGCACTCTGCAGCAGTGATGACTCGCCGTACGGTGCTGTCTGCGGTTTGGCTGTCTGTGGTGCCTTAGTCGTCGGTGCTGGCTGGCTTATCTGTTTTGTTTGGCCACCGGACTGGGACGTGTTCTGTTGAGGCGGAGCGCTATTGGGACTCAGGAGTCTCAGAATGCCTTGGAGACCACCTGAGGACAAGGCGCTGAGCAGTGACAGTGGGTTGAATGGTGTATCGTCATTGCCAAGTGATGACAGACCACTAAGTAAAGACGTGAGTTTATTTGGTGATGCATTGTTGGTGAATAATGACTGCAGAGCACCAAGCGAGGAAGGCGCGTCGCCAGAGGATTGCTGACGGCCAAGCAAAGATGAGGCGGCAGTGATTAATGACCCGACAACGTTCAAAGGACTCCTGCCCTCGAACAGAGATCCCAACCTGAAGCGGGACCGTGACCGTGATGACTTTCCTCCTTTCTTCGACCGTGAACGAAAAGATGAGTCAGAGTCTTCCAGCAACGACAAGATGGACGATCTTAGGTCCTCTGCGCTGCTGCCTCTGCGTCTGTCATCTCTGCCTCGCCCCTTGCGCGAACCCTTGCCACGACGACCACTACCACGCCCACGACCATCACGACCCTCATCAAACAGTTCCCTGCTCACCTCAGTCTCTCCAAGCAGCTCACTCAGGATTTCCATGCCTGTCTCAGGATCGCTAAAAAGTCTGTTTATAATTGAGTTCCTCCTGTCCTCTGGGCGTTCCCTGTCCCGGTCTCTGCTGCGGCCCTGGTTCCTGGACGGGGATCCAGAGTCCAGATCGTTGCCTTGGAGGAAATCTAAAATAAGGTCAGATTCTTCAGTGTCGAAGGATTCCTCTCCGCGGTTCCTTGATCGCTGTCTATTACGGGAGGAGGGTTCTACCTCCGGCAATGGAATGCCTAAAGCTTCCATTAATTCTAGCAGGTCATCGTCAGTGTGTTTTCTCCTGGATTGCTTTCTGCTCTTTTTGGGACGATCAGTTTCTCGAGAGTCATCAAATTGGAGATTACGGGCGTTGAGGAGCTGGGAGAGTTGGTCAATGGAGAGAGAGGATGCTGGAGGTGGTGGGGACTCGGGTGTCACACCGCCTGAGGGACGCGTTACACTGGGTTCTGGAAGCTGGTTAGGCACAGGACCCTGAGACGCTGGGGTTGGAGGGGACAGATGCTGAGACACTTGTGAGGGTGGTAAGAAGTGAGAGGATGGCTTCGCTACTGACTGTCCTGAAGAAGGCGGTAAGTAATGTGATGGTGGGCTCGTTGTTGTCTGTACTGGAGTTGTTTGTGGAGGTAAGTAATGGTGAGATGGCTCTGTTACCGGCTGTGGCTGCGGTGGTAAGTACTGCGAGGATGGTGTTGTTACGTTGTGCTGTGGTCTACTTGATTTTCCAGGTGGTTTATAGAGAGTAGGTGGTTCAGTCACTCCACTTAATCCTGGTATGGGTTGTATGGCGATGTACTGTGCTGGCCAAGGACCCGCGTGAGGGTATGTCGCCACCCCTGGAAGAGAATAAAAAGGCTGTTGCCCCGTGGAAGAATTCACTGGCACGCCTTGGTACATAGCAGATGGGATTCCTGGAGGCATCACCCCATGTGCCATTGCGTACCCCTGGTGGCTGCTGAGGTATGGCCCCTGTGTGGTGGACTCCTTCAGACTGGCGGGTGCAGGGACGCCGTACATGGAAGGAGTTTTGGGCACCGGATAGGAATACATTGAATAGTTACTTAGCTGGGGTGTATGGTGGGAGTAACTAGCCACATACGTGGTGGCATTCTTGGGTGGATGGTAGTGGTACATGGTATTGTTTGGCTTGGACGTGTGGTGGGTGTAGCCGGGAGGTGGCAAGACGGGATACACTGATTGGGGGATTTCATACAGGGCTGAAGGTGAGTTTGGGAACACGAAGAACTTCCCATTTGGAATGACCCCGGCGTTGTCCCCACCTTCCGGATACAGCGAATCTTGAGCCACCTTGATGAACTGGGTCGAGGGAGGCACTGTTGGGAGGAAGTAGCTGTCCGTCTCCTCCTTTGACGAGTAGGCCACCGTGGGCAGAAAGTACGAGGACGAGGAGCTGATGACTGTAGGGTAGAAAGGCCGCGTAGTGCTGGAGTGTGTCGCATTGAGAGCCTGAGTGGTTGTGTTTGTAGAATGCGAGGACACGATTGCAGGCTGAGGAGTGGACAAGGGGACAGAGACAGGCTGGGATGAGGACTGCGGTGTGGCTTGAGTGGTTGGTGTAGGTGGTGGTGTTGACGCAGCCTGGATTGTTGGCTGAGGTGTTGACTGAGGCGCTGGTGGAGGTGGTGAAGGGGCTGGTGGAGGTGATGGTGGAGTTTGAGCGGCTGGTGGTGGTTGAGGCGCTGGTAAAGTTGATGGCGCTGGTGGAGGTGATGGTGCTGGTTGAGGAGGTGGTGGTGGTGGTGGTGGTGGTTGAGGAGCTTGTTGAGGGGGTGATGGTGGTTGAGGGGTTGGTTGAGGCACTGGTTGAGGGACAGCCTGGGCAACTGGCGGGGGGGCAGGGACGCGCTGAGGTGCAGTAGCAGGCTGAGGTGCAGGAACCGACTGAGGGGCAGGGACGGGCTGAGGTGCAGTAGCAGGCTGAGGTGCAGGAGCCGGCTGAGGGGCAGGGACGGGCTGAGGGGCTATGGCAGGCTGAGGAGCAGGGACCGGCTGAGGGGCTATGGCAGGCTGAGGAGCAGGGGCCGGCTGAGGTGCAGTGGCAGGCTGAGGGGCAGGGGTCGGCTGAAGTGCAGAGACAGGCTGAGGTGCAAGGACGGGCTGAGGTGCAAGAACCGGCTGAGACGCAGGGACCGGCTGAGGTGCAAGGACTGGTTGAGGGGCAGGAGCCGGCTGAAGTGCAGGAGCCGGTTGTGGGGCAGGCACGGGCTGAGGCGCAGGGACGGGCTGAGGTGCAGGGACCGGCTGAGAGACAGGGACGGGCTGAGGAACGGGAGCTGGCAGAGGCGCAGGAACGGGCCGAGGGACAGGGACCGGCTGAGGGACAGGGGCAGGCTGGGACCCCGGGAAGAGTGCAGGAACCACAATCGGCACAGTGGACTGCACCAAGTCGCTGATAAAGGCCGTCGCTGAAGATGAAGATGATGACTCGGAAGAAGGAGGAAGAGCTGTCGGGGTAGGTGGCGGGGCGGCCGGCAAAGGTAGAGGTTCAAGAACACCATTGACATTCGTGTCGGCTAAGACAACGTCATTATTTACCTGAGAGAGGGAGAGAGGGGCATGAAAGTCCAGATGTGAAAGGGGAGGGAACAAATGAAGATGGTGGTCACTCGTCGGAACGATAGAAACAGAACTAAATGACAGCATGCGAAAAAAAACCCCTCAATTAAGAATAAAAACAGACGAAAAACAAACCTGCTAAAGAAGAAAGGGAAGAAATCATGCAAAGTCGACAGGTCACACAGCAGAGAAAAGTGGAGAAAAACATGCAAAAAAACAGTAACCCTTTCTAATCCCAAATATCCAAGTCTGGTAATGTCATGCAAAAAATAATTGTCTCGCACACATACCAGAGTCCTTCAGAGTCCTTGGTGGTGCGCCCAGGGGAGGCACGGGTAGGTCGTCACCTGGGGGGCTCAGTACACCTGGGGCTTCGCAGGGGTCACTTGTAAACGTTAATAGGTGGAATGCTTTGTGTGGCGTTGAGTTCCGGTGTAGGTCAACGACAGACAGAGAACATAGGTCGCTGTGTGTGTGTGTGTGTGTGTGTGTGTGTGTGTGTGTGTGTGTGTGTGTGTGTGTGTGTGTGTGTGTGTGTGTGTGTGTGTGTGTGTGTGGGGGGTGTGTGTGTGTGTG
>JAHFWG010001269.1:3778-14677 GCA_020233015.1 Callinectes sapidus | reverse complement strand
CTCTCTCTCTCTCTCTCTTATTCATATATTTTTTTCCTCTTCCTCTCTTTCCATTGAGTGAGTTTACCTTGATCACTACTACACTGTCTCTACCTCCCTTTGTTGCCCTTTTCCCTCCGTCCCTAATCGTCCCTTTCTTGCCCTCCCATCCCTCCCTTTAGGCCTGCGCGGCTGTCTCTTAGGAACCCTTTTTTGGGGAAGTCAAAAGGAAGGGAAGGTTGGAGGGAGGAAGAAGGGAAGAGAAGGAGGAGGAGGGCGTCGGCTTGTAGAGCATGATAGTGATGGGACTAGAGGAGGAGGAGGAGGAGGAGGAGGAGGAGGAGGAGGAGGAGGAGGAAGAAGAAGAAGAAGAAGAGAAAGTGTTACATGTATGGAAACCTGTATGATAAATGAATGAATAAATAAAAATATGTAAAGAGACGATAATGTTTCTCTTTCTCTCTTTTTTCTCTTTTTCTCTCTTTCTTTTTCTCTCTCTCAACTCTGTTACTGGTTTCTTACATATTGAAGAAAAAGGAAAAACAATGACATCAATAAAATAACAACATCAATAACAACAAAAATAAATAAAAATAAGATAAAATAAGCAAATAAATATTGTACACTGCATATAGAAAGAAAATAAAAAAGAAAAGGGCAAAAGAAAAGAAAACGAAAGAAACTCAATTAAAGAAACATGGAAGCACGCAAGAGAATAAAGCGAGAGAGAGAGAGAGAGAGAGAGAGAGAGAGAGAGAGGGGAGGCTTAAAGAGACAAACACCTAAACTCATGTTACGTACGCAGTAACTCACAACACCAACACGACAGGAATATAAAGCCGAGTCAGACGCCCTAAACCTGTCACTCGCGACGCCTGACAAGACTGATAATTAAAAACAACCTCCGACACATAAACTCCCGCAACGACGCTAACTCCACAGCCACGAGACTCGCCGGCTGACTCGAAATATATCACTCACCCACACACAACTTACCAACTCACTTGATTGGCCGACTTAAGGCCTCACTGACACGGAAGGACTTAAGTGGGTATTCAGAAACGCTTTGCTCTCTCACCACGACTACTTTCAAAGGCCGCAGAGATGATAAGCGGTGTTTTCAAGAGTGTTTCTTCTGTAAATTATATAGAAATTTTATCAATCTGCCTCTAAAACGGTAAAAAATGAGCCCAAAGTTAGGGAGAAATAACTTAAAAACCTCTCCTTTAAAATTCAATACAGCTTAGTTACCAATATGTTCCTTTTTAATAGCCAAGGATATTCAATGGCAGAAAAAAAATTTGGGACACGAGTTAAGCGTAGATACTGGAGGAGCCACGTGAACTCAATGGAAAGACGAGAGGAAGTGGGATGAGATGGTAATGCTTCTGTAATGGGTGTAATATAGACAATTATAATGAGGCAACACAGATCACAAGCAGACCACAGGAAGTGCCTACAGTCAATCACTTTCTCAGGTAAATAAAAGAATGTGTATTTCCTTCCTTTAGTTTTTGTCTACTTTCATTTTCTCTCGCTAAGATAACCAGATACACACACACACACACACACACACACACACACACACACACACACACACACACACACACACACACACACACACACAACGAGCAGTCAATTTGTCTATAACTAAGGAGGAAGAGGAAATGGAAGAAGAAGAAGAAAAAGAAGAAGAAGAAGAAGAAGAAGAAGAAGAAGAAGAAGAAGAAGACAGCCATGTAGTACCCGTGCTAATGATCTTTCTCATTACGATTTTACAGATGACTAAATGGACTATCTCACGCAACCTCTTCTACTTCCCTACGAACCCCCAACACACAGAGAACCCCCCCCCTCCGCCCCATTGTGCCACTCCTACCCTCAACCCCACTTTGCTCCCCCCCCCCCACACCCCACACCTGCCTTCCCTGTCACGCCCAAAAGAGGGTAAAAAGGGAAGCAGGAACACCGATTGGGCGTAACATGGAGCAACACTTTCCGATGATTTGGTGGGCGGGTTCCTCCTCCTCCTTCTCCTCTTCTTCTTCCTCCTCCTCCTCCTCCTCCTCTTCCAACTCTTCCACTAATTAGTCTTAAATAGAGCCTTTTTTTTTCTTGGTCCAAATATGTTCGATTTAGAGAAGAAGGATAACTAAGTGTCACGGTAAGAGGAGGAATATTTGTCCGGAAGGTTGTATGGAGTAGATGGATGGGAGGCATGGAGTCTTTGAGGCGCCGAACAGCTGCGTTAAAAAATGATAGGTAGATAAGAAATTGACCCCTTTTGTACTTGAATGCTACGGAATCTAAAGAGTTTGAATTGACTTTTTTTTTCCTTCTGTTCTTTTTATATCTTTGTCTTTTTTTTCCAAGCTGATCCTTTCGCGTTCTTCTATTCACAACTCTTCGTAGGAGTTAACAAGGTTGACATGTAAGTGAATAAAAAGAATGCTATTTATATTGGTTAGGATATCAGCAATGCTTCGTTACTTGTTGTTGTTGTTGTTGTTGTTGTTGTTGTTGTTGCTCCTGCTGCTGCTGCCGGTGCTGCTGCTGTTGTTTTTATTATTATCATAATAATAACTGTTATTATCATTGTTGTAGTTATTGTGGTCATTATTTTATCCTTATTGCTGTTTCTTGTCTTATAATTTTGAACTTAATCATTATTATTGACATTAAAGCAACAACAACAGCAACAACAACAAAAACAACAACAACAACAAAAAAAAAAAAAACTACCACCAACAACAAAAGATACACCTCTCCCCTTGAAACAAACAAACAAACAAAAAAGTATATACACCTGCTTTAGTCCTTTGTAGAGAGACAGAACTCAGCATTTCATCCTCATCCCTTCTGGTCGCCCCCCCCCCCATCCCTCCCTCTGGCAAACAACGAGAAGACAAGAAGACTGAGGAACATAGCACACAGTCTCTATGATGATGACATAAGACCAGACCATCAGAAAACAAGGAGGTCACAAAAAGCCACAGGAGCCACACAAGGTAGTCTCTGATAAGCGTTGATTTACCCCTTCCAGTGCCCCGCGGCTGCTCGGTGAAGGGACGAGGGAGAGACTCAGGAGGAGGAGGAGGAGGAGGAGAAGGGAGAGAAGGGGATAGGGAGTGGGGAAGGGAGGATAGTGGGGAAGGGAGGATAGTGAGAAGGTTCAGCATCCGGCAGGAAGCGAGATACGGATCAAGTAATTTCGTGAGATTTCTCGGCAATAGAGGAAGTGATGGAGAGAGGCGAGAAGGAGAGGGAGACGAAGGAGGTGAGGGGAGGGAGGGAGAGAGGGAGGGAGGGAGAGAGGGAGGGAGGGTAGGAGGGAAGGGAGGGAGGGAGGGAGGGAGGAAGGGAGGAAGGGAAGGAAAGACACGTGATGAATTGGCTTTGTATTGTTAGTGTTACGTACATCAAGTCATTTAAGCACTCTCTCTCTCTCTCACTTCACCCACAATTACTACCAGTTTGGCAACGCTGGTAGCATGACTGTGGCAAGGGTGGTAATAATTTTCATTACCATCTTCAATGTTATTATTTTTGTTATTATTATTATTATTACTATTATTACTATTATTATTATTATTATTATTATTATTATTATTATTATTATTATTATTATTATTATTATTATTATCATTATTACAATTTTTGTTCTTAGCATTATTGTCATTGCCATTATCATTATTATTATTACTGTTTATTTTTATCATAAATCATCGTCACCATCATTTGCAACTGCAGCAAAGACAAAATGTTTCTTCTCACATACAGGAATCCATAAGTCGTATTTCAGTGGCCATGTGCTCTTGGTTGTTAATACCATTCTTATGATGTTATTTCACAAGTGACATACATATGTCACAAACTAGAGACAAATATACTGTATATTCCTTCAAACACATCATAAAGAATGGCTTAAGCTATGTACGTAAACAGGATAACGTATCAATAAAGTACATGTAGAGGTTGCGGGTGCTGTGATGAAGGAGATGGTTCAGAAATAGTCAAAGGGAGTGGTAAGAAAGGATTGCAAGAATGGTTCGAGGAGGAAAAAGAATCATTGAAGTGATGAAGGTAGAAAAATATGAAGAAGATATGAGGGACATTGAACTACATTTTAGTATCAAAAGAAATATTAAGTAGGTGAAAGGGAATAAGAGTGAAAGGGGCGAGACCTTAGGTATATGTAGTGAGTGGAGGAACTTTGAATGGAATCCTACCTCTCCATGCTTTACTCCTTCCATTAATCCCATAAGCACTCCTACCCTCCCTGACGAGGCCACACCTTGCCGCCCAGGTGCCCGGCCCTCATAAAGCGTTGCGATAGTGCCTTACGCCCGCTGCCCGCCACGTACCTCACTGGGAATTTATCGTTGCTCCTCCTAAACACGCCTTCAGGGAGGAGGTCGCGGCTTCCCTGACATATTTCGCAGCGCCAAATGTTTATGACCTTGAATATTTCTTCTCTCAACTTCCTGCCACCTTTACGCAAAGACTGAAATTGGGTAGGACATGGTCTTTTGTCCTAACGCCACCTGTGTTCACCCACTGGCCTTAGCTAGCGCCGCCACCACCGCCGCCCCCGCTTAGCCTCATCTGTACTTCATGAATAGAAATGAAGGCAGCGAGGGCGGGGTGCGGGAGGCGGCTCCCCTGAGTTTTATTGCTTCATATCTGTATCAGCATAACCAGTAATTAGCTGCGATGAACGACGCCAAGGGGAGATTTAAGCTCGGCACCTGACCGGCTCCTGGGGGAGGGCGCGGGCCATCTTCAGCTGCCGCGCCCAGCAAGTGGAGGCACAAACAATTGCTTTGCTCTGTGGAATTACCTCTGAATCAATGGAGCCTAATTACCAGTCATGTTTAGTTAAAAATCCACGTAAGCAAAAGGTGGGCATCAAACTCTCGCTTGGGTATAATATTCATAAACAATTACTTGCTGTAGAGAGAAACGCCCTCCGCTCCTGGGCTCGTCCCCCAAACAAGGCGACCTCAGATATGTTACGCTTGTCCCTACTACATGGTTCCAGATTGTTGGCGCTCATTAGCCTCCGTCAACCTGTGTATGTTGTGAAAATTATCCCAAAACGGGTGACATAGGTCGTCAGCACCCTGTTGGCCCGCGGCGCCACCGATTACCGCGGGTCATTAGTGGATTGGGAGCGCGATGGGACTGGCCGGCCGTCACTGAGAAACTACGCAAAGGTCTCTGAAGTTGTCATCTCGTACAGGAAGAGTCATTCAATTTCCAAGGCCACAGAGAAAAAGCTACTCCAGTCGCATTAAAGTCTGTTGCCTCGCTACTCCGCGACTTCAGATCCACGAGAAACAAGACGCCAGCGGCCACAACCTGAGGCCAACTGGAGGAGCACGTAGAGGTTACTCATATTTCCCACTCCTCACGCACACACGACAATAATTAGGGTCCAGGGGCCTAGTGATACATGAGGACGGAGGGAAGAGATAGAAGGGAGGGAGGAGAAGCCGTAAGAAACCAGAGGAGGGAGGGAGGGAAGGAGGTGGCCAGGGAAAGATGAACGCCGGGGAGGAGAGACGATGACGACGCTGACAGCCCCGCCCGGCATATTACGAGACTAATGGAGGTGATGGCGGGTGGTGAGTGACGGTCGACCCGCCGCCGGGATAAGCTCGGTCATTAAGTCCTTCTGATAACCGACGCCCTCATACCTCACTCCTACACTGCCCACTGGCGGAGGAGGAGCAGAGCACAGGAAACGAAAAGAAGAGAAAAGGAACAACTAAACAACATTCAGGAATAACGATAATAATGAAAACAATAATGATAATGATAATAATAATAATAATAATAATAATAATAATAATAATAATAATAATAATAATAATAATAATAATAATAATAATAAACGATAGAATAAATTCCAAAACAAAAGCACATCAGATATGAATAAAAAATAAAACTAAATAAAAGAACACAAAAAAAAAAAAAAAAAAAAAAAAAAAAACCCATCCAAACCACCATTAATAAAACAAACAAAATCTTAACTAAACAATATGACAAATTTCCTTTTTTTTTCCTTTTTACTTTTTTTCCATCTATTGTTTTTCTGCCGTACCTTTCAACCTGGACGTGTGGGGAGCGTGTGGGGAGCGTGTGGGAGCGTGTCACAGCAAACAGCAAAGGTGATGGTGATGGCAACCTACTCCCCTCACCACCACCACCACCACCACCACCACTATTCCCATTGGCGCCTCTACCTGTCCCTGCCTGAGGAGGTGTGGCCCCGCCTTGCCCTATCACTGCCGCCAGGTGCTAACAGTCGCCTAATGCAAAACACCTGTCCGCCTTGTCGCCTATCAGACAATTAGCATCCGGGAGGCAGGAGGCGGGGGATAATCATTTACGTCGCGACACACTCTCTCTCTCTCTCTATCTCTCTCTTTCTCTCCCACATGCATTGCGATAATTAGCAGGACGATCAAGGTGGAAGGAATATACGTAGTCTCCCGCCACAATAAAACCCGACCAGGAAAAATATATAATTGGGAAAATGTGGATGAGTTTTTTTTATATTTTTTCTATTGTTTTGTTTTGGTGAGTGCAAGAGTGGATAAATGTGTATGTTTGTGTAACCTTTTGAGGAGGTTCTGCTTGAAAGGACGGTCGTTACTTCCGATGTAAACACGTCAAAGTGAATGAAGAATGAGGTAGGATGTGGTTAGATATAAAAAGAAATAACATAACGAATATAATTTATATTTGAAGAAAACATTATCATAATTTTGATCATTGTTATTTTCTTCTTCTCATTGTTGTCCTTGTTCTTGTTCTTTTCTCTCTACTTATATTATTACTTCCATCATAACAACCACCACCATCATCATCATTACCCTCATCATTACTTCACTATTATAAATACCAAAAGTCAGACCCAAACTCACAATGCTACACCTTTTAAATAACAAATGAAGCAGCAGCAAGGGAAATAGCAACAACAGCAGCAGTAACAAGGAGAGAAACACAAACATACAAAACAAACATTAACGACACTTTCATATTCCTAATCTTTCTTTCTCTCACCCTTAGGTACCTTACACACACACACACACACACACACACACACACACACACGAGGCCTATCCATCACCACTCGACCCACGCAGGAGCAGATCGGCAGCCGCGCACCGCCACAGCCGCGTAAGGACAGAAGCTCCACCGCAGGACCTCAGCAGCCCCTCCCTCGGTCGCCAACCCCTGTAATTACCGCACAGGTGGAGCAATTACAATTTGTCCTGCCGGGTAATGCAGTGTAGTCCAATTTCTGTGATGAACCAAATTGTGGGTTGCCTCGGGTGGTGATTATGAGATCTGTGAGTGATTACCTTCTCGTCTGGCGCGGCAGAGGCTGGTGACGATGACCAAGGCTTATTCCACCACCAGATCCCTGTGTGCAGCCTCCACCATCCAGCCTCTCTCTCTCTCTCTCTTTTTGCTCTCTCTCTGTCACGAATGCTTTTTTTTTTCTTTATTTTTTTCTTTAGTTTTATAATTCACTCTCTTCCTTGCCTGCTTGCTCACTTTCACAACTTTTCTTCTCTTCATTTTTCTCTTCAATTTCCTCTTCTTTTTTTTTTTTATTTCTTACTCCTTCTACTTCTCCTAATTCTTCGTATTCTTCCATTTCATTTCCAATTTACGTCAGGAAATGCCGCGGGCAGAGGGACATGACTTGCGGAGGCTGCGGCGGGACTGACCCTTCCTCTCGACGCCAGTAACTCACAAATAACATCGGCCAGGACAGAAAAGACACACCTAACTTAAGTGGAAATATCTTCACGGGACATCATTAATTGCAGACGATCTCTTTTCTTTCCTCGTCCGTGCACTCTGTCATTTTCGCGTTGCTGTCTTGTGTATGAGCCAGATGCGCTAACTGACGGAGGAAATAGCACCGGCGCCACCTGTTTGTTGTGGCGCTGCTGTTTCTGGCTCTTTTATTGCACCTATTCTGTCCGTCCATCAGCGGAGGCCAGATTCCTGCACCTTCCTTGGTGAAACACTCCCTCTCTCTCTCTCTCACTGACTAATTTTCAAATGGAGGTTTCATTATTGGTGAGGCAGCATGTTTAACTCCCACTAGAGTCACACAAACATCCGTGCAAGTCCTTATAACATCCACTACCGCGTGTTACAAGAAGATAAAGCCCAGAAAGGACCAAGAACTCAGGACTCTTCTTCTCCATGGACGCAGCCAAGCCTGTCATGTCCAGCAGCACCATCACCAGCACGACGTGACTCTTCCCCCCGAGAAACCCAGAGGAAAAATCAAATAAAAATAAACCCACCAAGAAAGAGAATGAATATCTAAAGACCGAATAAGGCCAGAGGTGCATTCCGCCGAAAAAGGGAAGACAAGGAGAGAAAAGACGCTATTCTCGTCCCCGATCGCCACTTTCTAAAGGCGTGTTTCATGGACTTAGTCATATTCAATTAAAATCCGCTTAACCTTTCAGGGCTGTTTTTCTTTTCTTTTTCTGCGGATATTTGCATGAAAGACCACGGCTTGTGTTCCATTCCTCCCTAAACCTTACGTCTCTCCCTGTCTCCCTCCTGCCCTCCTTCTTACCTTTCCCCTCCTCTCCCCCTCCCATCACCATCCGCGTCGCCGAGTAAGCTACACCCCAGCGGGCACGAAAGCAAGGATACACTTAGCACACCATTCCACGTCAGGGGATGATGTATGAAGCGCCTTATTTGCATACACGCACCACCCACCACCTCGCTGCTGCTGCTTTGGTGAAATCCCAGAGGAAATGTTGCCGTTTTTCCACCCCTATTTGGCGCTGCTGTGGCCACGACGCTTGAGAGAGAGAGAGAGAGAGAGAGAGAGATAGAGAGAGAGAGAGAGAGAGAGAGAGAGAGAGAGAGAGAGAGAGAGTCAGCCATCCCATCTGCATCACTCTGGTCTTGGTAAGCATCCACTGGTCTGATCCATCTGTCAAGACGCATAATAAAAGCTTCTCTGTGTCTACTTTTTCTTTTCCTCAACCATTCTCCCCTTCTCCCTCTCTTCTTTCTCTTTCCTTCCCTATTTCACTTTACTCGTATTCTTTTCCTTCCTTCTGTATCTTTCCTTCATTATGTAACGCCGTCCCATTAGGATCTGGCAAATAATTCTTCTTTTCCAGAGATGGCAAGAACCTTCATGAAGAAACTAAAATTGAGAGGAACAGTGAAAGTAAACTAGACAGATGGAAATGGGTTAACACGTCAAAGGAAGAGTCACACAGTTTAATGCAAGGAACAAAAAACTCGTCCTTGGCTACAATCCCTGAGTAATAAGTAACATAAGCAAATAAATGCCCTTAGGAGTTTTAATAGATTAGGAAAATAATGCTACAATCCATATAAAAAAATTAACTACTACTACAACTACTCCTACTACTACTACTACTACTACTACTACTACAACTACAACTACTACTACTAACAACAACAACAACAGCAATAATAATAATAATAATAATAATAATAATAATAATAATAATAATAATAATAATAATAATGATAATGTTGAATAAATAACTCTCTCTCTCTCTCTCTCTCTCTCTCTCTCTCTCTCTCTCTCTCTCTCTCTCTCTCTCTCTCTCTCTCTCTCTCTCTCTCTCTCTCTGTCTGTGACCACTTTCATGTAGACAAGGACTAACCACACCTGCTTCTTTGTTAGTCCTTTTGCACCTGCTCTCTCCCCCCTCTCCTCCTCCTACTCCTCCTCCTCCTCCTCTTCCTCCTCCTCCTCCTCGTCCCGGCGCTCGGTGTAGTCTTCCACCTGCCAGGAGTCTCCATCACACCTGCTGGCGCACCTGACAGGCCGCGGCCAGTATCTTTGGGTGGTGTCAGGTGAGGGTCCCACATCATCTCTCATTCTTAATTGGCCGCTCTCTTTGGCGCTTTACCGTATTTCATCCAATTATTGGCTATCAGTTTTCTCCCCCGCGGCACCACCCCTCGCACCCCCTTCCTCTCATTAGCTTCACTGTAAAGCCGCCCGCCTCGTGGAAAAAAGAGTGAAAGTTGTCCTCTTCCCTTTTTTTTCTAATCGCTTGTAATGTTCTACTCTTTTTCCGGCTTATTAGTATCCTTGTTATTATTTCCCTTTTCCTTTATTCCTCCTCCTCTTCCTCGTCGTCTTCCTCCTCCTCCTCTTCTTCCTACTCTTCCTATACTCCTGCAGGATTTTCAGGAGACGCCCTTCAAGCCCGGTTACGATAAAAGTCCACGTCTTCGTCATTACTGCTGCGCGACACCGGTTTATCGTCTTTTAATGACCCGCGTCGCCCTGGACCTCGGTGGGCGGTGGAACTTTGGGAATGTTTCGTCCGGTCATTAGTCGGTGGAGCGGCAGGTATTCCTCCGCCTCATTACGGCCGCTGCTGACGAGGATCCCGCGTCTCCAAAGGCACTGTTTTCCCTTCTCCGGCGAGGCTTAGCAGAGGGAGTCCCGCAAGTGTTTCAAGTGGTGATGCTTCGGTGTGTTTCTGTGACTGGCTTGTGTGTTTTTCTCTTCTATTTGATTGTTCATAAAGGTTGAGATATTTTGTTGGTTGGTTTATCTGATTCTCTTGTGCGTTATTCCTTTATATGACTTTTTTTGGGGGTCTTACTTATGTTATTAGTTGTTGTTTTTTTCTGCTACCGTCAGAGCCTCACGTAGACTTTTACCCAGCATGTTCCAGGACTTAAATTGGTGATTCCTCTTTCCATTCTTTTTTAATGGTATAGAAAAATCAATGTTATTACCAGTTGATTTGTCTTCTTGCCTTCAGAGCTGCATATGACTTTTATTCCAGCTTATTTTGTAACTTCAAGGAAATTACATTTAATGTTTTACCCAAAGAAAAATACCTTTTCTGCCTACTTTTCAGAAGG
>JAHFWG010000265.1:126279-136279 GCA_020233015.1 Callinectes sapidus | reverse complement strand
TCTTCAATGGGCATAGACACGACGCTCAGTCATCCCACAACCCCACTCAGCACTTCTCAACGCTGGATATTACAATCCTAGTAAGGTGAGCCACTCTGTCAACCCACAATTCTCAAACATTCATATCCAACTCTGCCATACTGATTAACTCTGATTTCCTCGCAGCGATGTATTGTAACTTCACTGTAACACGTTTCTTTGTCGACAGGTAATCAAGATGGCTGCTACTGCTATGACAGACAAGACGGTGCTGGACAGGTACATGCGCCTGCCTATTCCTGACAACAAGTGTCAGGTCATGTACGTGTGGGTGGATGGCACAGGGGAACATCTTCGCTCCAAGACCCGCACTGTCAACTTCATCCCCAAATGCGCCACGGGTGAGTGTGGGTGAGGCGAGGCTGAGGGAGGGGACAGTCCTGGGGCGGGTAACGGGACTTCGGGGTGGCTTTAACTTGGGACACAGGGAGAGACGGGAAAGAATGCAATCGATCATGGTCTGATGATTTTTTCACGTCACCACAATGGTTGGCGCCAGCAGCGGGGCAGGGTGGGGTGGGGGGTGGATTGGGGGAATAGGGTTAGCCAGGATCAATACTATCACGGAAGCAAGGCGTGGTCAGGTGAGGCTCTCAGTTCCTCTGCGTCAATACGCGGGGACCTGTTGATGCTGCATGAGTGAGTGAGTGGGTGGGTGACAGGGGCGAGGCCATGTGGTCTGAGCGCTCCTTTTCTCCACAGAACTGCCGGAATGGAACTTCGATGGCTCCTCGACTGGACAGGCTGAGGGCAGCAACAGCGATGTGTACCTGAGACCCGTGGCACTGTACCGCGACCCCTTCCGCCTCGGCGACAACAAGCTGGTGCTGTGCGAGACCTACAAGCACAACAAGAAGCCCACGGAAACCAACCACCGCCGCCAGTGTGTGGAGGCCATGACCCGCGCCGCGGAGTCCCGCCCCTGGTTCGGCATGGAACAGGAGTATACGCTGTTGGACACTGACAACCACCCCTTGGGCTGGCCCAAGAACGGGTTCCCAGGACCTCAGGGTCCTTACTACTGCGGCGTGGGCGCCAACAAAGTCTACGGACGTGACGTGGTGGAGGCTCATTACCGCGCCTGCCTGTACGCCGGCATCAACATTTCTGGCGAGAACGCCGAGGTAATGCCCGCCCAGTGGGAGTTCCAGGTGGGTCCCTGCGAAGGCATCTCCATGGGTGACGACCTGTGGATGGCCCGCTACCTGCTGCACCGCGTGGCCGAGGACTTCGGCATTGTGGTCAGCCTGGACCCCAAGCCCATTCCAGGAGACTGGAACGGCGCCGGCATGCACACCAACTTCTCCACCAAGGAGATGAGAGATCCTAACGGCATTGCCGAGATCGAGAAGGCCATCGACAAGCTGTCGCGGCACCACATCCGCCACATCAAGGCCTACGACCCTAAGGAGGGCAAGGACAATGAGCGCCGCCTCACCGGCCTGCACGAGACCTCCTCCATCCACGACTTCTCCGCCGGCGTGGCCAACAGGGGCTGCTCCATCAGGATCCCCCGCGGCGTGGCCGAGGAGAAGCAGGGCTACCTGGAAGACAGGAGGCCATCGTCCAACGCAGACCCATACATGGTCTCCGAGGTGCTGGTGCGAACCATCTGCCTGGACGAATGAGCGCTGGACGCCCACCTCCCGCAGACCGCCCCGCCCACCACGCCCATCAAAAGGGACCAACACGCTATACTCTCACGTCATATTGTCTCGTCTCTCCCTCAATCGGTTACTCCGGCGATGTTCGCCGGAGTTAAGTACAAGTATTAGTTGTGATAGTCGGATGCGAGCGTCCATCGATGTATATTTGTATATAAGAGAAATTATGACAATTGCTATCTATAGGTCAGGCATAACATTGTGTGTCTATGTGTAAGTCTTGTTTGTTCCAGTCATTATCACTACTACTAATTTAATTAAGGTCATTACACTTAGTACAGTTGTCTGCTCTATGATTCCCCTCCCCTCCACCCTGATGTCCTTCCCCCGTCAAGGACGCCCACCAGGGGGCCACTTGTCCTCCCTGGCGCGTGGCCTTCATGCTAAACAGTCTTTCAGTTTTTCTTCCAAAGTGTCGAGACGCTCAGGCTAGGGGACCGCCACCACCTGACAGGCAGGCAACTAGCAGGCAACCACACCATCCCTCTCCGCGGCAGCCTGGGACAGCACGCGATCCTGCTACACACACACACACATTCACACAAACGTTCTGAACCATTATCTGTCACCTAAACCTAGACACACACTTCCCAGCCACCCAATAAACCATTGCTATCTCACACACACCTACACACACCCACATCCTCACTACTACTACAACCACCACCACCCCACTCATTCATCACCACACTACCCTCGTCAAATCAGCGCCATCACATTCCACGCCACCACCACCACCCCATCTCACCCCTACAAAATCCCACATCCTTGACCTTTCATCGCCAACTCTCCCCCATCACCCCATCACTGCCTCACCTTGACAACCGCCGCCGCCACCCCCACCTTACCCCATCTAACGTCCTTATTCTCCCGTTACTCACACAACCTTCTCTAACGCCTTATTCAACAGGCTTTTTCTACCCTCGCTTGTAACTTTTAACTGGAGTCTCTGTGCTACATTCTCTTCATGCTTGATTTTTTTTTTTTTAGTTCCATACGTATTTTTATTTTCATTTCGAGTATTTCGTTTTGGTTTCCTCCTTCCTACTCCTATTTACGTGTCACCTTTCTCTTTCCTCCTCCTCATACTTCCTACTTTTATTTCTGCTTCATAAGGGAAGATAGCTCTCTCTCTCTCTCTCTCTCTCTCTCTCTCTCTCTCTCTCTCTCTCTCTCTCTCTCTCTCTCTCTCTCTCTCTCTCTCTCTCTCCAACCACCACCCTTAATCATTGTCTCCCTCTGCCCCTTTCTCTTTGACAGGAGAGAGAGATGAGGGGGGGATGGGGAGAGAAGGGGAGGGTCAGGTATACCTCATTATTACCTCCTCAGGTGCGACAGAAGAAGGGCGGGAAGGTAGAATTTGCTGTAATAACCTAAGGGGACTTTCAACTCAAAACTGCACCCTTACCTTTCACCTGGGCGGGAAATGAGGGGGGGGAGGAGGGAGGGAGACGGGTGGGAAGTCCGGAGTTAATTAGGGAAAGGTATGTAGGATGCAGGTGAAAACAAGTAGAAGGTTATTTATAGAATGGGGAAGTAGGTAGGTAGGTGACCTTAGGGTGGATGAGCCAGGTGTGTGAGAGGAAGTAAAGTGTTCACAGGTGTTATAGGAGGGAGTGTAAAGGGCAGGTGTGCTTGAGTTAATGACTTAATGGCAGGGTTCAAATAGACAAAAATAAGACAGCGCAAGTGTGAATGAATGCAAAGGCTAGTTAATAATAGATAAATGACAGGTTAGGATAGACAGAATTGAAATGTTTAAGCATACCACCATTAAATAAGTATAAGACCGGTAATCAGATGTAATCAAATGAGACAGGTGCATATCAGTTAAAGCCATACTGACAGATTAAGACAGTAGTGATACACAAAGATTAGCCGTATGTATATTACGTAATACATTTCTGACAAGTTAAGAAGGTAGACAAACAGATAGACAGAGATTAGACCAGTGTATATTACATAATGCATTTCAAATAGAATATAACTGACAAATAGGCAAAAAATTGACAAGTGGACAGGTGTTTGTTAAAGAATGCATTTAAGACAGGTGAAGACGGTAGGCAAACAGATAGACAGATTATACCATTATGATGCATTTAAAAAGAATAAAACGGAGATATAGACAAAATAGACAGCAATTTGACAGGGTAAAGAATGCATTTCAGACAGGTGAAGACGGTAGACAAACAGAGAGACACAGATGAGACGGGTGTATGCATTTTAAACAGGTAAAACAGATAAACAGATAAGACAAGTATGTAAATTTCAAACAGGTGGAGACAGATAGACAGAAATGATACAAGTGTGTGCATTTCAAACAGGTGAAGACAGATGAGACAGATGTGTATGCATGTATGAGTAATTTGGTGTCACGTTAAGAATGGTTAGCGAAAGACCGAAAGGTATGCTCAGGTTCAAGTATGCGAATATCATTGTAAAACACATAAGAATAAATGAATAAAACGGGTACAAAAGTCATAAAGCAACTAATCACCTGTATTCTTGAAGCCCTTATGAACAAAGATTAAAAAAAAAAAATACATAAGATAAAATAAATAAAATGGACATCAAAATTCATAGCGGAACGAATCACGTGTATTCTTGCAGTCATCAGGAAAAAAAAAAAAATAAATAAAGACCTCATCTAAAAATACCTCACCGCGCAAAACAAGTCTCAAAAAGCAATAATAACTAGTCCAGGCCATTGATTGCGTTAAAAATACGATATTTATTGGCGCAGCACTATTGAATTGAAGAAATATGTAGTAAGCAAACCAATTAGTAGGTGTAGGAAAGGATATTTCATCACGGTCGCTGGCAATTAGCTCTCCTCTATTTTCGATTTTCTTTCTTTATCCATTTTCTTCATTACCACGTAACAGACAGACCGCTCCCCCCCCCCCTCTCTCTGTCCAGCGCATCAATGAGGTCAGACGAAAAGAATAGAGCATCAGTGATAATGAAATCTGTTTGTAGGATAAAAATCAAGGGCGTCTTCATTGTAATAGGGAGAAAAAAACGAGAAAAGCTGTCCGGTTATCAATAGGTTATCAATTGTTGAAGTAGAATATCAATCCAAATCAATGAGGTTACATGGATACAAACCAAAAAGATGACAAACATAGGTGTAAACAGAACGTCAGTCAAAATGATAAGAGGTAACAAAGTAGTGATAGCGCTTTAGTACTACTTATTATATAACCGAACTATTATAATCTATGTGGGGCGTCTTAGAGGACAGGAAGCTATCAGTGCAAAGGGATAAGGAAACACAGACACTTGTTTCTACTAATAACTGAATGATGAGGTAACAAAATAGCAATAGCGCTTAATACATTATATAAACCACCCATTATAATTTATATGGGACATCTGAGAGAAAAGAAAGCTATCAGTGCAAGGGGATAAAGAAACAGACACTTCCTTTCCATTAAATAACTGAACCACTGTAGCTTAAGGAAAACATTACCACAGAAAGGGAAGTAAAATATACACATCTACTGTACATAACGCTTTTAACCCCTTCAGTACTGGGACACGTTTTATATTTATTCTGCTTAGTATTTAGCGACTTTCTACAGCTTCAGAAACTCATGTGGGGATAGAAATAGTACAAACTCTGGCTACTAATCTTCAGACCTCCATATACCCTTCTAAAATCAATAAAATCATTTATAAAATCACGTGGTAAACATGTGTCCCAGTACTGAAGGGATTAATCAGAATACAAAATTATCATAGGGAAAGATATAGAAAAGTAGAAAAGAAGAAAATCCATTATATAACCTAGCACTTCTAATTTGGACACGTGTTTGTTAACTAAGGAGAGCAGGTGAAGGTAAACGCCACAGGTGAAGGACAGGAGGACAGGTAAAGCAGTGTGGGAAACGGATCAGTGATAGGAATATGAGAAAGATGATAAGAGTAGTAGTAGTAGTAGTAGTAGTAGTAGTAGTAGTAGTAGTAGTAGTAGTAGTAGTAGTAGTAGTAGTGGTAGTAGTAGTAGTAGCACCAACAGCAGCGATAAGCAGATCATAATTACAGGCTTGAGAACACCTGGTTAAAAGGGGATTATTACTCCGGTGGGACTAACACGCTACTCAGATACGGTCAGGTCTCACCCAACACACCCACCACACGTGTATCCTGTCTCGCCGTGCACCCATTGATCAGACTCTTCAAGAAAGCGATCGGATTCCACAATAAGGTAGATAAAGGAGATACGTAAAGGTGTGGATGCTAAATACCGCTACATAGTCTAATTCACGACTTTTTTCGACTTATACCATGAAAAAATAGGGGTTAATGTAAGAAATCATAAGGCTTACCAGTGGTAGTCATTATGAAGTATATTTATCTATTTGTATTGATTACCAACATTCATTAAATTGATTCCAGGTGTGTTTGGTGCCTTGCAATGCGCTAATAAAAGAGGTGGAGTTGATTTATGGCGATTTGCAGCGCTGATTGTGCAAGGAAATACATGAATAATTGAAAGACTTAACGCATATTTGTGAATATTTATCTAGGCTTATATTTAAATTCACCCCGTGGCGAAAAAAAAAAATAAATAAAAGTTAAATACATTTCATGGAATAGTACTGTTCATGGAAGTATTTCTATTCATTTATTTGTTTACTCATTTTTAATTATTTACTTATAAGACGTTGAAGCTGACGAGGGGCAAAATTATAATTAAAAACACATGTTCGCTGGTTTATAAGTTTACATTTATAATACTTTCCTTATTCACCATGTTTTTTTTGTTTTTTTTCTTATAATGAAGGCTGGTCACAGGTACAGAGATAGGGAAGGAGGAGACGTGTTTTAGTGCCTTGAAAAAAATAATAAATAATAAATAACTTAATAGAAACTCATTTTGTTTAGTTCGATCCTAAGTCATCTATTCATTCACCCATTATTACCTCCAGGCATACGTTGGTGTATCTTTCTATCCATCTACGAAAGAGTCACCTTATCAGTATCTTTACTCATCCCTCTAACTCACCATCTACTGACACGTTTGTCTGTAATGCATCTACTGCTTCTATTTTCACTCTTGTGCTTCACCTCCACTATTTCAAAAGGTTTTATTTAAATTGACACGAGTTTTTAAGGTTATTATTTTTTTTTTACGGTTCTAGAGGCAGAGTGACAAGGTTTCTTCATGATCAATTGGATAAACTCTCTTGCAAACCCCACTAATCCTCAATGTGGTCTTTGAAAATAGTCTTAGTGAGAGAGCAAAGCGTCTCCCACATCTTGCTCCCCATCCACACCCATCCACATGTTCACCCACTTTCCTTATCTCATTAGTGGTGGTTGTGTTTACCTATCAGCCACTTATCAACACTACTTACCATGTACCTCAGTCATTGTTGTCTTAACTTCTCATGCTTCCTGACAGAGAATTGTTCATATTTCATTAGGTGAGTGTTATTTTGTTGTTGTGAGTGTTTCATCAGTGAGTGTTACTAATATTTCAATTGTATCCACGTCTTGGTTATATCTTTATTTATTTACCTATTTATCTATTTACCTATTTATTTATCTATTTATCAATTTATTTATATACCTATTCTTTCATTTTTCGATTTATTTACCTATATATTGATTTATTTACATGTTTATCTATTTACCTATTCATCTATTTCTCTATTTGTTTACCTGTCTATTTATTTATTCACCTTTTTTTATTTTCTTATTTTCTTACTCATCCACGTCAATGAACTCAAAACAGTCATTCATATTCATAACTGGACGTCAAATGAGCGTTGTTTCTTTAAGATTCAAATCACATCCACAAATTTGTCTTCGTCATACTTTACAATCCTCACTAATTAATCTACTTATATTGACTTATTCTGTCTTAGTTTAATCTTGCCAATTGACTTTTTTTTTTTTTTCCTTTTTTTTTTCCAAGAGATGATTCAAGGACCGTTTCTATTAATATTCGTATCACAAACCACAAACCACAAACCACAACACCCACTCGTGGCTCACCGATCTATGTTCCCTTCCACACCAACACCAACACGAATCAATCCACAACCTTTATCGGACACTGGTGATGAGTAATGTATCTATCACCACTCACACCAACACCACACATACCACAAACACGCCATTATCTCACAACACCTTTACTGGGCTATCATAACCACCCACTACACAATGGTACAGATAACATTCTTCATAACCAACTCGTTTACACAACAACGAAACATAAATGATGCAAAGATTAACCTTACAATAAGATGTGATTGTTTTTTTCTATGATGGCAGTGATCATGAATACAAGGTCGCAAATGGCCCATCAGGAGAACACGTGGTATTTACTCCCTTTGTACACTATCCATGCATACCCACTTGCCATTCAGGTGCATAAATTTGACTTAATTATTCTTCTTTTTTCATTTCATTTCGTAACATTTCACACTTTTCTTTCTCCTTTTCCCCTTCAGTACTGGGACGCATTTTTCACCTATAGTTTTGGGTATAGTTAGATGATTTTATTGACATTAGGAAAGCTCTATGAAGGTCAGAAGATTAATGGCTACAGTCTTTACCATACTAATCCCATATCAGTTTCTGAACCTGTATGAAATCGTTAAATAAAAAGAAGAATAGATATGAAAATACGTCCCAGTACTGGTGATTTTATTGACATTAGGAAAGCTTCATGGATGTCAAAAGATTCCTTGCTACAGTCTTTATCATTCTAATCCCCACACAAGTTTCTGGACCTGTATAAAATCAACAAATAGTAAGAAAAATACATATGAAAATACGTTATACTGAAAACACATGAACGAAAGTTTGAGATCATTTTTTCTTCTTTTAATCTAATTCCGTAACATACCAACCTTTTTCTCCTCCTTAACCTAACCAACTAAAAACACAATAAAGAAAGAACTGAGAGTGTAAAAGAATATAACACCTGCCTCACCAATTGTTTAATTCACCAATAGAGTTTCTACTGCGCATGCCTGTCCTGCTAACCATTCCCAGAAACACTTGAGAGCACAGCCTCCATCAATATTAATGTGTGAGGGTCTTACTACATTCAGTTCACAGCTCGAGTCTGTTACAACTGCCATTTAGTTTTCCTTAGTGACATTACAACAGTTACCATGGTTTAATTGGAGGAAGGGGGTGGGAATAATACTGAGAGAGAGAGAGAGAGAGAGAGAGAGAGAGAGAGAGAGAGAGAGAGAGAGAGAGAGAGAGAGAGAGAGAGAGAGAGAGAGAGAGAGAGAGAGCGAGGAGAGAGAGAGAGAGAGAGAGAGAGAGAGAGAGAGAGAGAGAGAGAGAGAGAGAGAGAGAGAGAGAGAGAGAGAGAGAGAGAGAGAGAGAGAGAGAGAGAGAGAGAGAGAGAGAGAGAGAGAGATCGACAAATAAATGGAGATAGATAAATGAATAGATAAAAAGATACAATATAAACAGCTCAATATAGAGAGAATGAAACATCGATACGTATATAAAGAAAGAAAGAAAGAAAGAAAGAAAAACAGACGGAAACAGATAAATGGATCAACACATATACGTAGACTGACTTGAGATAAAACAAACTCTACTAAACTGAAACTCCCTCCCTGCTTCTGTAATTCCTTTAATCCATAACTTGAACCTATTCAAGAGGAAGATTTTTCAAGACATTTATCCCATTCTTCTCGCTAAAACTCTCTGGACCCTGCTCGTGGACTGGCAACTCAGTGGGGGTTTGGTTTAATAGTTTTTTATTTATTTATTTATTTATTTATTTATTTCATTTATTTATTTATTTATTTATTTATTTATTTATTTATTTTTTTTTTTTTTTTTTTTTGCTGCTCTTGGTTTATTATCTCCTTACATATATATATAAAAAGAAAAGCAACATGAATAAACAGGAGATTAATTGAGCGATGAAGATTATAACTAAGACAAACAGTGAGATGACAGCTAGATAACAAAGAAAAATACACACACACACACACACACACACACACACACACACACACACACACACACACACACACACAAGCACGCATACAAACACGTGCTTTTTAACACACACACGGTTCATGCCCTCCCCCCCCTCTCCCTTCCTCCACCATCTCCTCTTTCTCCTCTTCGTCCTCCTCCTCCTCCCCCTTCTCTTTTTATTTCTCCTTTTCCTCCTTATTCTTCTTGCCTTTCTCCTCCTCGTCCTCGTCCTCCTCCTCCTCCTCCTCCTCCTTCTGTTTCTCCTCGCCATTCTCTTCCTCTCTTTTCCTCCTCCTCCTCCTTATCTCGTCCTTCTCCTCTCTCTA
>JAHFWG010000265.1:99466-117994 GCA_020233015.1 Callinectes sapidus | reverse complement strand
TTGTATTATGTTATAAGGCCAATAAATATATCAATATCAATCTCTCTCTCTCTCTCTCTCTCTCTCTCTCTCTCTCTCTCTCTCTCTCTCTCTCTCTCTCTCTCTCTCTCTCTCTCTCTCTCTCTCTCTCTCTCTCAAACTCTACGCATCTCTATCTCCTTGTTTCCCGTTATTTTTGTGGTGGTGGTGGTAGTAGTAGTAGTAGTAGCAGCAGCAGTGTGACAATTAACATATTATCACTACCTTTTATTCTTTTTATCTTTCTATTCATAAAAAAAGTAAATTTATAACATGACTGAAAAAATGTATGAATCAGAAAAAAAATATATGGAAAAAAAATATATATATATTGAGAATTCCAGTCCCAGTGACAAAACTCATGACAGACAAGACTAAAATTACATAGTATTTTGAAACTGGTGGTGGTGGTGGTGGTGGTAGTGGTGGTGATGCAATGAAAGAGTCCTATTTCGTGCGTTTCAGGGAGCTGCACTCTCAAGCACTGTTGTGGCTTATCTTTATCTTTCAACAGGCTCTAATGGAAGTTATTAGTGGATGCTTTCAAGGATGCTTTTTATGATACCAGTAACAGTTTGCCAGGTTGCAGTAAACACAATTAAGATTAGGAGATGCGTTTCATGATTTCAATAGTGTAATAAAATCTGGGGGTTGGGTGATAACAGTAGTAGTGGTAGTGGCAGTGGTGGTGGTGGTGGTGGTGGTGGTGGTGGAGGTGGTGGTGGTGGTGGTTAAAAGGGACAAGACACACATATCCTTCCTAGGCCCTCAGGAAACAGTGTATCCTGTCCCTTCGTCCTTGCTTGATTGGCGGCGCGTGTCATGTGTGTGTGTGTGTGTGTGTGTGTTACGCGTGCCTGGCTGCCTTGTTACCAACGGACACCCAACCACGAAGGTCTTCCTTCCATTGTTTATACTCCTTCTTTCTAGCTCAGTCTGCCCCTCTCTGGCTGTCTTCTGTTGCTGATCCCATTTTCTTCCATTGCAATACTGAGCATGTAGGTTGAGATTCTTTATTCAGAGTTTTCGAAGGTCCCAGGTAGTTCTTCAAGTACCAAAACGTGTTTCTATCTATGGCACACATCACAATGAACGGTCACTATCATAAATATTTTCCAAAAACACCCACAATTAACAGAAAGTACTAATATATTCACCAAAATACTTCTGAGAATTAGTAATAACTTCCAACTGAGCGTCTTACATTACTAGAATTATGAGAATATTGAAAATTCATTATCACGTGTACATGTACTCGCTGATCCTCTATAATGTGACCCTTCCTCTCCTCTGCAGGCACAATGTCACTCTTCCAGCTTGAAGGCACCAACAAAACGGTGTTAGACCGGTACATGCGCCTCGATCTCCCGGAAAACAAATGCCAGGCCATGTACGTCTGGGTGGACGGTACCGGGGAGAACCTCCGATCCAAGACTCGCACTTTGCACTTCATCCCAAAGACTCCTTCAGGTGAGAAACAATGTGCTGCTCCTGCTGTTACTGCCTTGCATGACTGACTGACGGACATGTAGCTCGTAAATGGCCGGTCTGAGATCTAAGAGTGCGCTTCCTTTCACAAACAGAACTGCCGGAATGGAACTTCGATGGCTCCTCGACTGGACAGGCTGAGGGCAGCAACAGCGACGTGTACCTGCGGCCCGTGGCACTGTACCGCGACCCCTTCCGCCTCGGCGACAACAAGCTGGTGCTGTGCGAGACCTACAAGCACAACAAGAAGCCCACAGACACTAACAACCGTCGTGAATGCCTTGAAGTGATGACCCGCGCCGCGGAGTCTCACCCCTGGTTCGGCATGGAACAGGAGTATACGCTGTTGGACACTGACAACCACCCCTTGGGCTGGCCCAAGAATGGGTTCCCAGGACCTCAGGGTCCCTATTACTGCGGCGTTGGAGCTGGTAAAGTCTACGGACGTGACGTGGTGGAGGCGCATTACCGCGCCTGCCTATACGCCGGCATCAACATTTCTGGCGAGAACGCCGAGGTAATGCCCGCCCAGTGGGAGTTCCAGGTGGGTCCCTGCGAAGGCATCTCCATGGGTGACGACCTGTGGATGGCCCGCTACCTGCTGCACCGCGTGGCCGAGGACTTCGGCATTGTGGTCAGCCTGGACCCCAAGCCCATTCCAGGAGACTGGAACGGCGCCGGCATGCACACCAACTTCTCCACGCAACAAATGAGGGAACCTGACGGCATCGTGGAGATCGAAAAGGCCATCGAGAAGATGTCCAAGGTCCATGAAGAGCACATCAAGGCCTACGACCCCAAGGGAGGCAAGGACAACGAGCGCCGCCTCACTGGACACCACGAGACCTCCTCCATCCACGACTTCTCCGCCGGCGTGGCCAACAGGGGCTGCTCCATCAGGATTCCCCGCGGCGTGGCTGAGGAGAGAACCGGCTACTTGGAGGACAGGAGACCATCGTCCAACGCTGATCCTTATGTGGTGTCTGAACGATTAGTGAGGACCATCTGTCTCGACGAGTGCTAACCTTCATCCCTCTCCCTTTAATTCCTGCCCGTCGTGTTGTCCTTCTCCCTGCGGCCCCCGCACGGCACCATCACTAATTAACGCACCTTTAGCGTCACCTCAGATGCCTGGCGAAGGCCGCGGCTCCGTGCCCTCCTGATTCATCATCCCTGAATCTCCACTCCACGATTCCAATATTGTCTTTGTCCCTCTTCTTGTTGCTACATGAGTATATTACTTTTTTTATGGACTAACTTTTGAAGCAATGCAATGTGTAAATACACACGTAATTTTAGTATTGTTAAGATTCCAAATAAATAAGTGTAATATAATATAATATACTCATTCTCCTATTAGCAGATGGAAATTCAACTGTATCGCCAATCCCTCTTAATTAAGGTTCGCTGTGAATGAGAGTGAGTAACTGCGAAAACGAATGATACCTCACACACACACACACACACACACACACACACACACACACACACACATACATTAAGCATCTCAACCAACCATTATCCACAACCCCAACACACCCACAAAATCACAATGCCGGTAGTCTCAGCTGAATACCTGAGTGAATAACAGGAACATGGACAACTCTACTTACCGCAAGACGAGGAGACGTGAGGCACTGGGCGAATCATGAAGCAAGCCACAGATAATCGCCTGAGAGAGGGAGAAAAGTGGTGCATTTGAGATTAACTGAAGGATGGCGTGACGTGTGTGTGTGTGTGTGTGTGTGTGTAGTAGTAGTAGTAGTAGTAGTAGTAGTGTAGTGGTGGTGGTGGTGGTGGTTGTTCTTGTTGTTCTTCAAGGTTTTCGACCAAGGAAACGAGAGAGAGAGAGAGAGAGAGAGAGAGAGAGAGAGAGAGAGAGAGAGAGAGAGAGAGAGAGAGAGAGAGTCACACTACATCTATCAAGCACTAGGAAGAGAATGGGCAGTTGCTAGTTAAGCCTTCGTGGAATACTTTCCGCTAGCAGAGATTTGTTAAGTTAACTAGTAAGTTTTGTGTATACCGGCCCTGGTTACTTTTCTTATTATCGTCTGGCTGTCACTGCGGCACCAGGCACGTCAGACACGTCCCGCGGCGCTCATGTCATAACCTGCCACACCATCAATAGAAGATTTGGGGCGAGATTTATCACGTAGGCGTCTTTTTATATCCAAATAAATAAATAAAGACTACGAAAGGAACAGTTTCAACACACCCATCTTTCATCATTCCTTCTCATTCTGCCTTGAAACAAAATAGCAGTGGATAGCAATAGTTTCAATACACTCATCTTTCACCATTCCCCGTGATTCTGTCTCTAAATAAACACGACAGTGCGTAGGAAGTTTCAATATACTCGTCTTTTATCATTCCTTCTGACTCTGCCTTGAAATAACATGACTACAAAGGAACAGTTTTAATATACTCGTCTTTTACTCTTCCTCCTGATTCTGTCTCTAAAAAAAACATGGCAATGCATAGGAACAGTTGCAGCACACCCGTCTTTCACCATTCCTGCCTTGAAATGAACATAGCAGTGCATAAGTTTCACCTAACACAGACGTGGCAATCATTAACCCTTTCATTACTGGGACACATCTTTACTGCTAGTTTTGGGGTGTGACTAAATGATCTTAGTGACATTAGCAAGGGTCTGTGGAGGTCAGAAGATTAATGCCAGAGTATGTACTATTTTAATTCCCACACGAGTTTCTGACGCTGTATAACATCGAGAATAATGAGCAGAATAAATATGAAAATGCGTCTCAGTACTGAAGGGGTCAATAGACATGTGCAAGGAAACAAGATACTAGATACTACTTACCTGGGCTAGAAGTAAAAAAAAATAACAGTACGGAAAAAAATAATAAAATAAGCCCAGAGAATGTCAGGAAGATAACAGGAATGATAATAAATGCAGGGGAGTCGGTAGATCACCAAAAAGTTTGAGGGAGGCAGGTGATGGAAGGGAAGGAGGCAATCTTTCAAAACCCAGCTATGGAAGAGATTGATGGAAGTGAACCCCGTAAACTCTAGAACTCCCCAACCTACTTCTGTATTTCCAGCTTTCTATGACGTGATAATAACACTGAGGGCTCATAAAAATTGTAACATCTTCACACCCCAAACAACAACAACTATGACGAGGTTTCAAGACGTTTATCCCTCTAAGCTAACTCTCTCGGACCTGCAAGGGGACTGACAACTAAGTGGGTTTTATTTTCTGGTTTACGTTACCCTTACCTAATTTCTCTCTTACACACACACACACACACACACACACACAAATGTAGGATGCATCAATCTCTTCCAAGCTCAGGCTCAAAATGTCAACAAAACACAACCAGACACACACTCAGACGCCGGGCCATTAGAAACACGGGTTGAATTCAGTGTTTGCTACCTTTTTAACTCTTCCCTGGGTGGCATTGCATTGGTACAGGGACAAGCATGGTGTCAGGTACCTTAAAGAACCTGTACTGGACCTCCTTCAGCCAGGCAGCATCCCTAGAGGCAGGGCTGCTGGCGGTGGGGAACGGCGAGGGAAAGATCATTGTATACGAGTAAGTAGCGCTGAGAGAGAGAGAGAGAGAGAGAGAGAGAGAGAGAGAGAGAGAGAGAGAGAGAGAGAGAGAGAGAGAGAGAGAGAATCACAATAACATTAGTATTTTCGGTTAGGTTAGGTTAGGTTTGGATTCATTGTACATGAGTAAGTGGTGCTGAGAGAGAGAGAGAGAGAGAGAGAGAGAGAGAGAGAGAGAGAGAGAGAGAGAGAGAGAGAGAGAGAGAATCATAATATTAACATTAGTATTTGTAATTAGGTTAAATTTAGAATTATTGCAGTTTCATATAATACATACTACCTTATTTTTTGAGGCGACGCACCCCCTGATGTTTGCTTCCCATGACTGATTGATTGATAATTTTCTCCTATAATTCCAGCAAACTAGGTTAAAGTAGGCTTCTAATGGTGCAGGAAGCCAAATTTGCACATAAATTAAATAATATAAGGCTGAGACTATATCACCAAGCTTTCCTTTCACTAGGAACACCAATGCGATTTCTCTAACCTAGTATGTATCGGCAGCCTGTCTGGTGTGTGCAGTAGTCGGGAGAGTGGTGTTGGTGAGCGGCTCAAGGCTCCGTGCAATGTTATCAGCGCACACAGTGATGCGGTCTATGCCATGGTGGCCACTGAGGGCTTCTGTGTGTCCGGCACCACAGGGCAGATCAGCGTGAGTCATGCTGCCCATATTTTTTATCCTAGTTTTCCTACATTAACCCCTTCAGTACTGGGACACATTTTTATCAGAAGGTTTTGGTATGACTAGATGATTTTATTGACATTAGCAAGGATCTACAGAGGTCAGAAGATAAATGTCCAGAATCTGTACTATTTTAATCATCACATGAGTTTCTGAATCTCGCTAAATAACAAACAGAATAAATATAAAAATGCATCCCAGTAATGAAAGGGTTAAGTTGCAAGTAATGTCAGCACTTGTCTATAATGCAATGAACTCCAACATTCCTTTACTCAAGATGATACTTAATGCTTCACTCAGTAACACTCAGAACTAACCTGTGTGTTCCAGGGCCGGCGGTGGGAGGAGATGAAGCAGGGACAGGTGCCGCCCACCTGGAGCTTCTCTCTGGAGTGTGACCAGGCTAACTTTGGGGTGAGTCTCAGTCTGCTGGGGAAGGAAAATGGTTTGCATCACTTCTGTGTTTAGGAACACTGGGGAGAATTGTGTTGCATGTGTGAGGGAAAAGAATGTAGATTTTTTTCCTCACATGAGTTTCTGAAGCTGTATAAAATTGCCAAATAATAAGCAGAACAAATATGAGAATGCATCCCTGTACTGAAGAGGTTAATTATTACTACCATGACCAACACCACTGCTACTACTGATAATAATATCCTGTCCACAGACCCCTGAGGTGAACAGTCTGGCCCATGACCCACAGCGAGGCCTCCTGTATGCAGCATGTGGTGACTGGCGCACACACGTCTATGATCTGGAGACTGGGAAGCGAACACACACACTAGAGGGCCATGAGGACTATGTGCACAAGGTGGTGGTGGGGGCAGGTGGTGGTGGTGGAAGCCCTCTGGTGGCCAGTGGGGGGGAGGACGGCCAGGTGTTGGTGTGGGACCCTCGTGTTGGCCGAGAGCCGAGACATCGCTTGGCCCCACACACCCAACCCCAGCTAGCGCGACCATCCCAGGGCCGGTTCGTGGCCACCTTAGATCTGACTGGGGACTGGCTGGTGAGTAGGCTGGTGCTAACTGTGTGGTTCTTTTCCTGTGACATTATTGTACAGGACTTTCTGCTTTTCTCTCTTGTTATTTTCTCTCCTATATAAGAATTAACAGTTTTAATCGTCCACCTCTTCTGGTAAACTTTAGAACTCCTTGTCTGCCTCTCAATGTCTCTTTTCCTGTAACTTCAATTCTCAAAAAGGTTTCTAGCCCTTTAACAAAAGTAACCAACCACTCATTTTGAAAAAGTTCCTTCCTAACTATTTTTTAATTAATATTTTTGAAGCTTGAATCCATTATTATTATCGTGATTAATGACCATGGGAGGAGATGGAAGGATAACAGTGAAAGAGAGTTGAAATTACTTCCCAACTGGTTTTTCTTATGGCCAAGAAATAAACTCTGCTCTCTTCCATTGTGTTATTCTTTCACTTCCTCCCATAACCTGTCTAAATGTCTATGACAATTCTGCTAGTATCACCCTTATTTCCTGTTTACTTCCTGACAAATTTTGCTTATGGCTTATGGTTGAGAAATAAACTCTGCTCCCTTCCATTGTATTTTCCTTCCCCTCCTCCCACAACCTGTCTAAATGTCTATGATAATTTTCCCAATATCACCCATATGTCCTGTGCTACTAAAAGTCTATATATATATCCTGCAGGTGTGTGGTGGAGGACCTCGTGCAGGGATCTTCCACCTCAAATCCCTGGCTCTTACCACAGTGCTTCCCCCTGCCTCCCCCACCATCCACGTTACCAAGTTCACCCGCTACGCTGAGGGCGGCGACAGAGGAGGAATTGTTGTCGCTGGTGGGTCACCCTTTCACCCTGACTCCCAACGTAGGCATTTCTTAGATTTGTTCTTGGTTTTTGTTTAATGTCACACTTGCTCTCACTCTTCCAGATATTCAGTTCAAAATTCATGTGTCTCCTGTTCCTTTCTAATGTTTTATGCTTGTGTCATCATCTCATCTTCATTTTTTTTTTTTTTTTTTTGCGTAATTTTCTTTTCTTGTTCTCTTCAGTTCTTTAGCAATTTTCTTTTGTTGTCATGCTTCATTCCTTGCTCAGTCACTCTTCTAGATCCCATATAAAGGCTTTAAATCTAATCTTTCACTCATACATGAATGTCAAACCATCTTTCCCATCCTTCTCATTACTTCCAAGATTCACATCACATCCTTAAGCTTCTAATTATTCTTGTTCTTTTCTCTCACATTCTCAGTTTCATGTCTCATCACTAATATTTGCCATCTGTCTCAAAAGCTTCATTGAATTCTAAAAGGATTAAGTGTTACTCATTACTGGATATAAAAACACACTCTCTCTTCCTTGCAGGAGTATCTCCGCAGCTAACAGTGTGTAGCATGGCAGGAATGGTCACTGCTCAGCTTCCTGCCTCCTCACCGTGCATCTACACTGTCAACGTCAGTGACAAACCCTTCACGGTGGGTATTATGCTGGTGTGTTTATCTAGTGGTGTATGGAAGGGGAGTACTCGCATAGTATCCTGTCTCTGTATCCATTATTCAGTGTCTTAAAAACATTGACAGTTTTGGCTTTCATGGTTTCCTCACTAAGCTTGTTCCATTTACTCACTGAGGAAATCTTTGGTCCATATTCAGAAATGCTTTGCACTCTCACTATGACTATTTTCCAAGGCCATAGAGATGATTAGTGGGGATTTCAAGTGTGTTTCTCTGGTTAATAATGTAGAAATCTTGTCACTTTACCTCCAGGACCCTAAAAATACCTCTAAAAACTTGAGTGAATTTAAATAATACCATTTGAAGTGGTGGAAGTAAAAAAAGAAAATAGATAAGAATATGAATATATAATTCTTTGTCAATTCTATAATTTTCTTGAAGAAGCAGGTAGTGAGTTCAAGAGTGTGCACCTTGATCTTACAGATGATGACTTACGGAGGAACCAGCACCAAACTGGATGTGTGCTTCAACCTCAACTATCGCGACCACACAGTGTCTCTCATTGATGAGTGACCACCACCATCACCACCAGCGTACCCCCTTCACCTCTATACATTCCCATCACCACCATCACATGTATCAGTATTGATGGAGACAAAGTGAAAGGCAGCAGGTAGATAAGGCACTAATTAGGGTTGAGAGAGTGGCATATAGTGCCAAATGATTTGAATTATGAAGTGAAGTGCCACTTAAGTATCATTAGGCTTGCATTAGGAGTGTCACGAGTGCCAGATGTGAGACGGTGACACTGTGTCAGGTGAGAAGTGGTAAAGAATGACCAAGTAAGTTCGTTATAAGTAGGTTTTGTAGTGCTGGCAGATATGAGTGTGCTGTTCCCACCATCAAGTGTTACAGTGGAACAACAATGTGTGCTCTGGGATCCCAAACATCTCCAAGCACACTGTTTACAATCCTGCTGGCCACAGTCCCACGGGAGATTGGCCACCATCCACTTGAGGTAATGATTCCCAAATGGGCGGGCTTTCAGATACGAGGTCTCCATTAGGTAGTGTCCTTTAGCCCATAAATTCCCATAAAATGCTGGCTTTATATAAATTGAAAAAAAGGGTCAGTCAACACTATGACCTTGAACCAAGCACAATATTGTCACTACATGATGTTTGTGTGGATATGCAATAAACTTCTACTTTTTATGATAAGTTTTCCTTCATCCATCAATATGACTGTTATACTGATATTTGTCTCGGAATATTCAAGGCTATTCAGAATGCCTCTCCTGTAATTATAATACATCATTAGTGAATGCCTTAATATGAAAGCAAAAGACAGATGAGGCTTCTTAGTTTATTATGTAAAATACTTCATGCAAAAACTTTATCAAAATACTGCACTTCCCCTCCAATGGTTCAGATACATACTTGATACAGTAAGGAGCACAACAATGCTGCAACACTAACAAATACTTTACTACAATATCACATCATTTAATAACAAAAGAAGCTACAAAGAGTTACACAACACACGTGAAGGCATGAAGACAGTAACACAGAGGGATGACTATTTAGTGTGCTTTTAATTTTTATAGTTTTTGTTGATCTTGGCCAGCTTCTCCATCTTACACAAGAAAAACAAAGACTCCAATTCATGCTGCCCTTCACTGAGAGTTCTCTCTATTCCTGTCTTGTTTTCAAACCTGCAAACTACTAATATATCCCTACCAAAACCATGATTTAATTCTAGGATACCAGAATTCCCTTACTTTATAATCCAGTGTCATGAAATTAAAGGGCTTTGGAAGAAGTAAGTTGGTTTGCTGCATGTTTTATAATGAGATAGAAATGTGTGAAGCACTTAGTTATCAAAAGAAACATCAGTTACTGCCAGTGTTAACCCTTTCAGTACAGGGCCACATTTTCAAATTCATACTGTTAATTTTTTGCTCATTTTATACAGCTTCAGAAACTCATGTGGTGATTTAAATAGTGCAGACTTGGGCTATTAGTCTTCTGACCTCCATACACCCTTCCTGATGTCAATAAAATCATTTAATCACAACCAAAACTCGTGGTAAAAATGGGTCCCATTACTGTAGAAGGTTAAATTGCATCCTCAGCCACACCTGCTGACACACACACAAACAGTACAAGATACCTACAGTGCAATACAACACAAGTCAAATTTTTCATAAGATCTCCATATTGGCCACAAATAAGAAAATGGAAAAAGCTTCACCATTACAAACTGATAATGATGACAAGAGATTCCCAATAATCTGACATTACATTACTATAAAAGCGTTGAGTTTGGGAGTTATTATTGAGTTAAATTGTTTATAGCAACACTGAGTAGAACTATCATGTATACTACAACTTTACTTGATAACTTGGTTTGTTACAAGTAACTATTTATAAGGAGAGATTAATGAAGTTTGACTCTATGTGCAAATCTAATGATCTACAGTGCATTGATTATTGTACAACTACATCCCCCCCCCCTCTCTCTCTCTCTCTCTGGATAGCTCTCTCTACTTCTTACCATTTCTATTCCTATTTTGCCTTCTTTCTTATCTTTCTTATTTACTTTATTCTTGCTGCATCCTTTCCTCCCTTTGACTTTGTCTCTCCTCTTCCTTCCTGCTTTCTGTTAGCTCTTCTTTCCCAGTTACTTCTCTTTTCCTCCTGTTTCTCCTTCAGTCACTGTCTTGTCTTCATTTCCTCCGATCTGTAAGATAAAAATATACATACGTATGTACATACATACATACATAAGAATTGAGGGGTAGCTTGAACACACAAGGTCAAAGTAAGTAATAAAAAGTATTGAATTTTACAAGGTAAACTGATATAGAAAAGTTAATGTTTCTCCTAGTGTTCATACAAATAATATTTCATTCAGTGCCACCAGTATCAACAAGCAGCATCCAAAATGTTAAAAAAGGCTAATATGTTTTATTAATCTATTTACTTATTTTTTCTATACTGCGCTTGGTAAAAAAAACACTGGACAAAGGCAAGAAAAGTGTTAAAGAAGAGAGAGAGAGAGAGAAAGAGAGCCAGCATCACTTTCTCTCAAGAGGCAAAAGGAAAATTTTCTTGTTTATCTCATAATATAGCCCATATGAGTTTCTGACACTGCAAAAAAAATCTTAAAATAATAATCAAAATAAAGATAGAAATACGTCCCAGTACTGAAAGAATTAATGTGTGTTTGGTGGGTTTAAATCTCACGCTGATACGTACTTCGCTGTTGTCTCAAATTTGTAGTGTATTGCCTTCCTTCATTTTCCATTCCTTCTCCTTTCTTCATCCTCTTCCCTTTAATTTCCTTTCTTCCTTCATTCATTGTCGTATTTTGAAACGAGAGTTATTATAAAGATTATTTTTGACAGAAGCAGAAATTACGATAGAGTTCCATTCTTCCCTCCCTCCCTCCCTCCCTCTCTCTCTCTCTCTCTCTCTCTCTCTCTCTCTCTCTCTCTCTCTCTCTCTCTCTCTCTTGGTTCATACAGAGCATCAAATGTATATGAAGTAGGAGAAACATTAGAAGGAATACTGATCTATCTCTGACATGCACTCACTTCTCCCGACTGGACACCAAGGCACTTACTTGGGGTGGACAGGGTAGCGGAGGTGAAGGGGCCGCCAGTCACCAGGTTGACAGCACAGCTCCTGGCCACTAGCCTCAGTATCAGCAGCTCCTCACCGTAATACTTCTCAAACCTGCAGAAAAGAGAAGAGGAGATTAGATGTGGTGTTCAATGCAGAGATAGTACAATCTAGGAAGTAAGTAGAGGAAAGACAGAGTGAGGATGTTCAGTGGCAGAGGGAGATAATTGAGTGTGGAGTGTCACTGAGGAATAGAGAATGGCTGTGTACATGGAAGGTTGTGTCCTGCTGATGGACAGATGGAAGGATAGAATTTATAACCGAATAATAACAACTTTACTCTCAAATTTTAGGGATGTCACAAGTCAAACAGTATAAAGAACATAATCATTAAGAAACAAACAAGGCAGCAAATAGTTTACCTTGTCCTTGCCTGTCCCACCACGGCCCAGCAGACATCAAGGGGGATCACCTGGCCAGTCACGGGGAACACCAGGGACGGTGGAGGTGGCGCTGGGGAGAGATGGGAAGCAAATTAATAATGTTGATAAGTAAACAGCATTCACATAGACAGCTGATTTTGTTACAACACGAGAAAATAAGGAAAGATGCAAGAAGATATCAGACCTGCATGTGGCAGGTCCTATATCAAACAAATATAACAATAGATTTCCACCAATTATCTCCAGCCTATTGACTCTGCACTCACACACACACACACACACATACAACACACACACGACGTATATATCAGAAAACGCCTCAATGTACTGGGAAAAATCACATCACAATGCTAGATATGAACTTACTAGTGTCTTTGGGTGGACAGCATAGCGGAGGTGAAGGGGCTGCCAGTCACCAGGTTGACTGCGCAGCTCCTGGCCACCAGCCTCAGTATCAGCAGCTCCTCACCGTAATAATTGTCAAACCTCAAGGAAAGAGCAAAAGAGATTAACTGGGGACTTCAATGCAAGAATAATTATAGTCTAGGAAATAAGTAGCGGAAAGACAGAGTGAGGATGTTCAGTGGCAGAGGGAGATAATTCAGTGTGGAGTGTCACTGAGGAAGAGAGAATAGCTGTGTTAACGGAAGGTTGTGTCCTGGTGATGGACAGATGGAAGGATGGAATCTATGATCGAGTAATAACTTTACTCTCAAATTCTAGGTAGTCCACAAGTCAAACAGTAAAGAGAACATAATCATTAAGAAACAAACAAGGCAGCAAATAGTTTACCTTGTCCTTGCCTGTCCCACCACGGCACAGCAGACATCAAGGGGGATCACCTGGCCAGTCACGGGGAACACCAGGGACGGTGGAGGCGGCACTGGGGAGAGATGGGAAGCAAATTAATAATGTTGATAAGTAAACAGTACCTATTCACATAGACAGCTGATTTTGTTACAACACGAGAAAATAAGGGAAGATGCAAGAAGATATCAGACCTGCATGTGGCAGGTCCTGTATCAAACATAAATATACCAATAGATTTCCACAAATGATCTCCAGCCTATTGACTCTGCACACACACACACACACACACACACACACACACACATACAATTACATACACACTCACAGACAGACAGACACACAGACAGACAGACACACAGACAGAGACAGACAGACACACACACACACACACACACACACACACACACACACACACACACACACACACACACACACACACACACACACACGGTAAACACACAGTAACTCCTGCTATATAAGTCAGCAAGACAGGGGGGGCAGGGAGGCGCCCGCCCTATGACGTCACAGCTGATGACGTCACAGCTCAATATTTACGTAGCGCAAACCATTTTGAAAATGACCCCTCGATAAAACGATGACAGATCAATCTATTGCATTTGTTTCCACGCGATAAATAGGATAACTAATTCCCAAAGTGTAAACACACTCCTAACAACAACAATTCTAAAGAAATTCTACGGGAAAAAAACGGTTTTTTTTTAAATATGACTTTTGAACACTCGTTAAATACCCACTAACTGCCAATTCAACGGAACCAAAACACACTTCAAGACAATTGATTAGTTATTCTTAATTATTCTAAACACTTTGGAGTGATTTAGAGGCGGAAATAAACTGTTGAGAGGCTGATAATGAAGTTTTTAATGTAATATTGACTCCGCTGAATAACACACTTCCTCTCCACTCACTTCACTGAACTGTAGACGCAGTACATCACTATATATGAACTATCTTTTGCCATTAATAACAACTTAATACTGCCTCTAATAAAAAAGTGCATTGGGCGTTGCAAGAAATTGAACCCAAAAATGCCCCCTTATTTACCCCCCCAATACCGCCCACCACAGCCACCTCTACCACACACACGCACGCAAATCACTCCAAACACGCCGCAGTACTCGTAAAAAGCCTTAAATTTGAGTAATGATCACAAATAAACAGTCCAGAAGCAAAGACAATATCCTGCTGGTGGGGGCGCCGCGGTGGTGTACGGCCCCCCCCCCCCTCCTCTCTCCCTCCCACCTTCATTACGCTTAAACTTGACCGCGGAAACTATGTTTGAATGGCTCATATGAAAGATTAGTACCATTGCAGCAGACTGTGGTAAGATGAGACTGTAGTGATTGAGAGATGTGGCTTAAAATGACCGATGAAATGAGAATCCAAGATGGCGCCGCGGGTTAGAGATGGTGACTCACCTGACGTAAACATTGACACGGCGGCGAAGGAGGAGGAAAACCGACTTGTCATTTCAATCAAGCCGTTTGGAAGGTGGAAATCGTCTTAATATGTCACTAGAATGGTAACTAAACACTCGAAATACCATGTCCGTTCAACGAGAGGCTTTTAAGTATGAGAGGAACTTGTAACCCGCCCCAGCCTTACCTCACCAAACACTGAAACAGCACTGACCCTCACCAGCAGAGGGCCGAGGCGGCGAGGCCTCACCCAGACCTGACGGACGTCATGGCTTGGCCGGCCTAAAACAACATTTTTACAGCACCACAAAGGCCAAACAGTAGTCGTATCTTGCTTATTTAATCTGTCACCGTCACCATACACGAACACACAGAATAGCTTGTTTAATTACGGAAAATAAACACAAAATGACATCATTCCATGTGTTTCAATAGCGAAAGGCTCCCAGGATGACCACATACCAGGCGACCTGATGACACACACGTAATTACGAAAATAATGACAAAGCCCATGTTCATATTTAGAAAATCTAAAAAAAAAAAACGATGATATACTGATAATTATTATGTGAGAGAGAGAGAGAGAGAGAGAGAGAGAGAGAGAGAGAGAGAGAGAGAGAGAGAGAGAGACTATCGTTTCAAATACTTAGAAAATAAGATGGTTATGAGGAAGAGGAAATAAAACAGGGAGAGATAAAAGAGGACAAGGAGGAGGAGGAGGAAGAAGAAAAGAAGGCGAATAGAAGGAGGAGGAAGAGGAAAAAGGAGGAGCAGCAGCTTGTAATCTACCCCGATAATCACTAGTTCTTTTTATTTACTGCTGTTCTCTTTGCATTGAACAAGGTAACACACAAACACACACACACACTATACTGTCCTGTTTATTAAGATGAACAATTACTAATATTCATTAAGTTCATCAATTTAGCTTGGTCATAGCAAACTGTTAACCCAATGTCACGTATTAACAAATATTAAGAACTGTATATTTTACCACACACGAATTTTTAAGGTTACAATCCATATCAAACAGGTGAAATTAGTGTTGTATTTCACCCATTATCTCATCACCAGTACATTTGAAGCTGGTGATGAGATAAAGACTTATGTACATCACCAATTTCAGGCGGTAAAGATGGTTTATAACACTACAAATTCGTCTAAAAGAAAGATATAGACTTGGGAATCTGTGTTAATATTGGGAATGTGTGTGGTGGAGGCGGTGAAGAGTGATGCTGGGTGTTTTAAGTAGTAGAAGTACTAGTCGTAGTAGTAGTAGTAGTAGTCGTAGTAGTAGTAGTAGTAGTAGTAGTAGTAGTAGTAGTAGTAGTAGCAGCAGCAGCAGTTAGGGGTGAACAAGCGTTACGAGTCAACAATATTAATAGTAGTAATAATAGTAGTTTCATCGTTTTGTTTCGTTGTTGTCATAAATGTTATTATTGAATTAGTAGAAAGGGTAGTAGTTGTAGTAATAGCAGTAGTACGTGTGTGTGTGTGTGTGTGTGTGTGTGTGTGTGTGTGTGTGTGTGTGTGTGTGTGTGTGTGTGTGTGTAAATTACACTTTCTTTCACCATAAATTCTCTCTCTCTCTCTCTCTCTCTCTCTCTCTCTCTCTCTCTCTCTCTCTCTCTCTCTCTCTCTCTCTGGGTTCAAGCAGAGCATCAAATGTATTCTAATTTAACATTTATTAAACCAGATGGTTTATAGTAAACAAACTGAGTTGTCAGATGGGACTGGGAAGACTTAAGGTGTGCGAGTGCTAAAAGAAAGATTTGTATGTTAACCTGTATATATTCAGTCAACAATTGCAAGCTACTTTAAAAAAAACCATCTACTACTACTAGTACTACTACTACTACTACTAATATTATCACTATTGTTCCATAATAGACGCAAGGAACAGCACAGTAATTAACCAATAACAACTTAACACTAAACAAACCATAAATAACAGCAGTAACAGTAATAACAATAATATCAATAACAACAACAGCAATAATAAAATAAAAGCAAGAAAATAATAAATACAATACTAACAACAGGAGAAAAACAACAACAGTAACAATAAAGGTAATATCAGATAAAAAAAACAATACTGATAATAATGATACTAAGGTGCTAGAGAGGTAGGAGAAATATTAGAAGGAATACTGATCTATCTCTGACATGCACTCACTTCTCCCGATTGGACACCAAGGAACTTACTAGTGTCTTGGGGTGGACAGCGTAGCGGAGGTGAAGGGGCTGCCAGTCACCAGGTTGAACGCGCAGCTCCTGGCCACCAGCCTCACGAGCAGCACCTCCTCACCGTAATACTTCTCAAACCTACAGGAAAGAGCACAAGAGATGAGATGGGGAGTTCAATGCAGGAATAATTATAGTCTAAGAAATAAGTGGAAGAAAAACAGCATGACGATGTTCAGTGGCAGAGAAAGATAATTGAGTGTGGAGTGTCACTAAGGAAGAGAGAATGGCTGTGTACACGGAAGGTTGTGTCCTGCTAATGGACGGATAGAAGGATAGCATTTATGACCGCGTAATAACAACTTTACCATCAAATTTTACGGAGATCACAACTCAAACAGTAAAGAGAACATATTCATTAAGAAACAAACAAGGCAGCAAATAGATTACCTTGTCCTTGCCTGTCCCACCACGGCACAGCAGACATCAAGGGGGATCACGTGGCCAGTCACAAGGAACAGGAGGAACGGAGGAGGCGGCGCTGTGGAGAAATGGGAAGCAAATTAATAATGATAACTAAACATGAATCACATAGACAGCTGATTCTGTTAAACACGAGAAAATAAGGGAAGATACAAGAAGATACCAGACCTGCATGGGGCAGGTCCTGTATCAAACAAATAGATATATCAATAGATTTCCACCAATTCTCTCCAGCCTATTGACTCTGCGCGCGCGCGCGCACCCACGCACGCACGCACGCACTCACGCACGCACGCACGCACGCACTCACGCACGCACGCACGAACGCACACACACACACACACACGACGTATATACCAGAAAATGCCTCAATATACCAGGAAAAATCATATCACAATGCTTGATATGGATAGGGCAAATATAGCAGTATAACAGTATCACAGTATCAAAGCATTACACACACACACACACACGGTAAACATACAGTAAAATATGCTATATATGCTAATATGAAATCTAAGTACCAAAGCTGCATACTGTGGTAAGATGAGCCTATAATAGTGACGGATACAGCTGAAAATCATTGATGAAATAAGATTCTAAAATGGCGACAGGCCCTGTGGTGAAGGGATGACTCCCGCCCCCAGCTACAAAGGAGTGACTGGCCTTAAGTAAACACTAACACGGCAAGGCTGGTGTCACTCATGGCGGCTGTATTTACCTTGATATCGTAGTCCAGCCTCTGTGATTCCATTTTGCGGGTTTAGTCCAGTAATGAGATGACTTGGACACTAAAACAAAACACCAGCACAGTCTTCTTATTCGGTAACTAATCCTTCAAAACACTCATGGAAACCGGCTTGTCATTTCAATCAAGGCGTTTAGAAGATGGAAATCGTCTTAACATGTCACTAGAATGGTAATCAAACACTCCAAATACCATGTCCGTTCAACGAGAGGCTTTTAAGTATGAGAGAAACTTCTAACCCGCTCCAACCTTGCGCCACCAAACACTGAAATGGCACTAACCCTCATCTGAGCAGAGGGCCGAGGCGGCGAGGCGGCGAGGCACCACTCCTACCCGACTGACGTCATGGCTTGGCCGGCCTAAAACAAGCATTTTACAGCACCACAAAGGCCAAACAGTAGTCATATCTTGCTTATTTAATCTGCCACCGTCACCGTCCACGAACACACAGAATAGCTTGTTTAATTACGGAAAATAAACAAAAAAATCACATCACTTCATGTGTCTCCGTAGCGAAAGGCCACTTGGTAACACACACATAATTACGACAATAATGACAAAGCCCATGTTCATATTGAGAAAATCTTAAAAAAAAAG
>JAHFWG010000265.1:71129-79465 GCA_020233015.1 Callinectes sapidus | reverse complement strand
GAGAGAGAGAGAGAGAGAGAGAGAGAGAGAGAGAGAGAGAGAGAGAGAGAGAGAGAGTTTTAATCCAACACTCGCACACACACAGCAACCAACATACATGAATTTAAGGAAATGTTGGGTATTTGGAGATGTGGAGACAAGACATTATGAGCCTTACTTGAACCCTGTATAATACATCTAAGTAAATACACACACACACACACTTATTTAATCTTCTATTCCCTTTTCTTCTCTCCTTCACACACCTTTCCTCCTTTCTTTCTTTCTTCTTCCCACCACATCTTCCTCCTTTCTCCTCCTTCACCCTTAATTTTCATTATTCTTTTCTTTCTTCTTTCATCCTTATCTCCTCTCCCTTTCTCCTTTCCCTTCTTTGCAATCTTCCTTCCTTCATCCTTACCTCCATGAAGACAAACTGGCAGTTAGAGGTGCAGGACAGCTCAAAGGTGAAGGATATGCGTCCTACCTCCATCAGTCTGCCTCCTACAAATCCTTCACGGCCTCGGAAGCCCCACACCTGCAGGATGGAAGGACATTTAGGAAGTGGTAGGACAGGATTGTGTTGTAGTATATAATTATATGGTGAGGATATAAGATTTGTAATGTGTTGAATTGAAGGGTTATCTGCTATACTGTGCTGTTTTCTTTTTTTAATTTATACAATGTGGGTTTTTCATGGAAATTTATAGGCTAAAGGAGACAACCTAATGGAAACCTATCGAAAGCTCACCCATATGGGAACCGTTACCCCGAGTGGATGCCCAATCTTCCCTCAGTCTATGGCCAGGATTCAAACTTGGGGATCTCTCAGCCCCCAGAGCGCTCGTGGTTCCACTGTACCATGGCGGCCCCCCATAATATTTGTTTATTCATCCACTTATCTATTTATTCACTCATCCATACACCCAAAGCATTAGTTCTATTACTCATCCATGCACTCACTCATTCATCCAGTCACCCACCTTGAGACTAAGCACTAAATAGGCATCATCCACATTTCCCCTCTTGGTGTGAATGTGGTCACCCGCCTCCTGCCATCCATAGGGGTTGCTGCATCCAATATCTGTGGATATGACCAAGGGTGAGTGGAATTATAATAAAGTAGATGAGATGTTTTAAAGAGGAAAAGGACAGAGGGGTGGGGCATACAAGTGAAGGACCCACACACACGCACACAAAGAAGATGAGGAAGAGTCAGTGTTTAAATGATATTATGAAGTACAGTTTTTCACATAGACCAGTGGATATTTGGAGTGGATTAAAAGAGATTGTTACAGCCACCAACAAACATAAATTCAAGGAAATGTTGGATAAATGGAGATTTGGAGACAGGACACTATGAGCCTCACCCTGTCTAATACAATATACACACACACAGACACTCACCATCATAAGACATGCAGGTGGAGGCCATGTTAGGTGGTAGGGTAGTCCACCACTGGTACTGGTAGCCATAGTTAGGGGCAGTGTTGGGGGGGCAGGCCTGGCAGGGTGATACACCATCTCCATAGTGGTTCCGAGGGCAGAACATACACCCTGCCGATGCAACACAATACTGTCACACTCTGGAACTTACATACCCTCCTTCACTCCCTAGGCAATGCACATCCTAGTTACATATATCCTGCCTCATTACCTATGCAAAGTATCAGAGCAAGGTGTGTTACTGCCAGACATGTTGTGCATCGCTGTCAATGCATTACTAAAAAAATCAGGGGTGCATTATCATCAATGTGTTACCTATTTTAATATTCTTAGAGTGGTCTGTGGAAAGTGAATAAATGAAAAGATACAAACACCTCCCCACCTTAACAGTTACAGGTGAGCTCCTACCTTGGCCAGGAATGTAGTGCATCCCAGCATTGCAGGGCGGGCAGGGCTTCATCTTGCCTGAGGGAGGCAGTGACACAGAGCCCTCCAGTGACTGCCGGCACACCATTGGCTCCACCCACTTGTACACTGCATAGGTCTGATGGAGGGAGTGTGTGAGGCTTGGTGTGTGAGAGAGAGGGACACACACACACACACACACACACACACACACTCTGGTTCTTGTCATCATTCACAAGAAACAGACACACACAAAAAATTAACCTTTAAATGCAAAACATTACAAATCAGATACAACCTTGCAAACAAACACACACACAAATTAGCCTTAAAAAAGAATAATAAATCTGACACGACCTTGTAATCAAACACACACATGGAGCTACACATACAGAAATGGAGATGGGACCTCACAAGATTAACTCAGGCCCTGTAAATATCAACTAGGTAAATACACACCTGGTTCTTCTCATTGCAAGCAGAATCCACCTCATAATAATCACTGGAGGCACAAGGAGGACGTGGCAGACACTTCCCAGATCGCTTGGGTGCGTACTCTGTCACACTGTCGCAGAATTCACAGGCCGAGGAATGGCGAGGGGAGTAGGTGTCCTCTAGGCACTCCTGACACTCTGACGCTGCTGGCCCACTGAACGTCCCCTCAGGACATGGAGAACATTCTGACGAGTGAGCCACACCTGAGGATGCCAAGGTGTAGAGTGAGGAAAGGAAGGGAGGGTGTGAAAGAAGGGCAGGGGAGGAGAGAAGGGTGTGAGAGAACAGAAGGAGAGTAAAGTAATAAGTGTTAGAATATATTATCATATTATATTAAGGAGGTGTGAGATGAGGCAAAGAGAGATGGGTGTGCGAGGAGGGAAAGGCATGAGAGAGGGGAAGGTGAGGTGTGACAGGTTAAAGGTAATATTTTGTTAAGTCTCGGCTAAATATATAAGAAAACAAAGAATAAATAAACAATAAGAAAGGGAGAGAAAAAGTGGAAGTCAGAGAGTGAGGAAATGAGAAAATAAGCAAGAAAGAGAGAGAGGGAGGGTGAGAGAGAGAGGGAGGGTGAGAGAGAGAGAGAGAGAAAAAGCAAACCTAACCTAATCAAAAATACCCACACTAAACCAGACAATAACAATAACAACTAAACAATATTAAACACACACTCAAAACAAATCCAAACCCAATACAACTCAACCTAACCTAACCACTCACCACTGATATGCACACTCTTGATCAGCACAGGTCTTGACGGTCCATGTACTTCAATGCCAATAGTCTTCCAGTGCAGCACATATACTCCAGGGTCTAACTCCAGGGTCCTCTTCTTCCACTGTCCTTCAGGGGTGAGGGGTGGCCACTTAGCACCCTCTCTCTCGGTGATAATCTGACACTCCTCATCCTGGGCCTGGAAAATAGATGCAAGATAGATATAAGAGTGATTTGCTGTTTCCCCATAATAAGGTGCTGGCATCATGTACATGGAATTCTTGATTTGCACAATAGAAGCATTCCAGAAGGGACAGTGCATAGTAAATTTGGTGCAATGTAAGGCCAATCACCCTCAGTACTGGAGTAAACTGTATATACACTATGTTAAAGGAAGGGAGTTGTTAAAAATCATATTATTTCAAGGAATCTGTGTAATATAAAGAAAAAAATGCTACTTTTGACACCATGCTATTTTTAATTTGTGCAATCAAGGACTCCCTGTACAGAGGAACAACATGCACTCTGGGGGCTAGGAGATCCCCAAGTGCATGTGTTTGAATCCTGGCCACTGTCCAAGGGGAAATTGGGCATCCGCTAGGGTTAACAGTTCTCAAATGGGTGGGCTTTCAGATAAGAGGTGTCCATTAGGTGGTCTCTTTTAGTCCATAAATTCCCATTAAAAAAGACCACATTGTATAAATAAAAAAAGAAAATTCATCTTTGTAACTACCAATCTTGAGAGTTTTTGTCCAATACCATCCATCTATTCAACCCTCTGTCACGTAAACACTAGGGCTCATATTCTTCAACACTTCTGTCCTTTACTTCCACTATTTCAAAAAGCTTTATTGAAATTTACACAAGATTTTAATTTTTTTATGGTTCTTGAGGCAGAGTGACAAGATTTCTACATTATTAACTGGAAAAACACTCTTGAAAACCCCGCTAATCATCTTTGGACCTTGATACACACAAACAAAATAGACACACCTCAAATTCAAAAATAATATCCTCATCTGTGTACTGGTAGACATAGGTAACAGCACCAGGCTTCACCAACTTGACAGTGTACATAAGGAAGGCAGCACATGGCCCTCCCTTGCTGGCAATGACATCACCTTTGGTCTGCCAGCCATATCTGTGCAGGGTGGGAAGCATTCTTGAGTTAGAGAAAATGGAAACGAGGGGAAAAGAAGAAGAAAGAAGGAGGTGTTGGTGAGGCTGCAGGATGAGTAATGATTGTAAGAAACAGGAAAGGAGAGGATATAAAAAGGAGAATAGATGGGATTAAATGGAGAGGATATTAAAAGGAAAATAGATGTGATTAAAAGGATGAGAGTATGGAAGGAAGATTTGGAGGATATAGAAAGGAATGTTAGAAAGGCATAGGAAGAAGAAAGGAGATGAAAGGTAGGATAGAGGGAAGAAGAATAAGGAAGGAAAGGATTACATGATAAAGAAGTGAAAAGGAGGAGAGTAAGAAGTTAAAAAACAAATAATATAAGAACACTACCTCCTCCCTTTTCTCCTCCTACTCCTTCCCCTTCCTCTCTTTCTACCCCTCATCTTCCTGTATTCTTTTTCATCTTCATTCTCCTATTACTCCTCCTCTTCTTTCTTCTTTTCCTTTAAACACCATCTTTTTATCCTTTCTCCTACCCTTATTTCTAGCACAACTTTCCATCCTCATTATCTTCCTGTTACTCCTAATTCCTTCCCTTCTTCTACCTCCTCCAATACTACCACCACCTCACAACAACAATGCACACACACTCACTCACTACAGTTTAGGTCCCCATGTCGCCGGCCCTTGAAGAAGAACGCTGACCGAAAGACCTCAGTGTATGCAGTGAATCCAGTCGGGAGGACCTGCCAGGAGTCATACCGCACACCACCACCAAGAGAGTAGGTGCCATTGGGACACGGGGCGCACTCCAGCTCCCCAACATTGAAGTAATACCCGGGTTCACATGAAACACCTGTAGGTGGTGAGGGAGATTACTGAGTGGGCAGGAGAAATGACGGAGTTTGTAGTGTTTCATCAGTGGTGTTGTAGTGGTTGTTAAGGATGTATTTACCTAGTTGAGATTTACAAGGCCTGAGTTAATCTGATGTGGTCCTATCTCTGTTTATATTCTCATTTAATCTTTCCTTGAATTTGTGCACACTTGTTGCTGTTATTATTATTCCAGTGTGATTACCAGCTTGTGTTAAACTGGAAGGAAGCTATGGTCATGGTACCACCTCTGTATCTACTGCACACTAACTTGCTCTTGAAATTCTGAATACATCTAACTTGCATGAAATCCTGAGTTAGGTAGTTTCATGTTTCAATATGTGTGTGTGTGTGTGTGTGTGTGTGTGTGTGTGTGTGTGTGTGTGTGTGTGTGAGTAATATTTGATTATAGTGTGTTAATACACATCCTGTCATCACCCTATATGTACAATTCTACATTCCTCACCATTCACTCATCAGGTTGCTGCACTCGGTTTCTCTCCCCAGTGTAACACCGGCAAACACGAAACACAAATACTCTCTGCAACATGGGTCAGCAGGAAGTAAAAGACAGGCACTCACACACTCACCCACACCACACAGAGGGCGAGAACCCTGCGGATGGCATCTGGTCTGATGGCCAAGGCAGCATTATTAATAAACTGGCTCGTTTCAAAGCTTAATTAATGTCACTGCCTCCGAAAGAAAGACCCGGACCCTGGCTTCCCTCTCTCTGAACCGCACATTTCCCTATTTGTACCGCGATGTCCACCGATTAATGTAAAAAGTGTATATATGTAACCCCACACAACAACACATTCACACCGTGGAACACCCACAACACCACATCCCCATAAACACATAATTAAATGGGAGATGATATGCCCAGAGGAGCACATCATCTCGCATAAAACACACACCCCTCTGTAGATACAACTACACATGTTGTGGGGGGCTAAGACATGGGTGTGTAAACATCATGCACGTCCATGCACACACACATGACGTATATACCCGAAAATACCTCAATATACCTGAAAAAATCACTTCACAATGCTAGATATGACAAGAGCAAACACAACAGTATAACAGTATCACACACACACACACACACACACACACACACACACACGGTAAACATGCAGTAAATCATCCTATATAAGAATGATAAAAGTCAGGAATTGGCAGCAGCAGGAAGGGACCCGCCATTATGACGTCACGGCTGATGACGTCACAGCCTGGCCCGTGCTCTATGTTGACTGTCTATATTTACGTACGTATTTTAAGGGAGACCATTTTAAAAATGACCTTTCGAAAAAACGCTTTCAGATCGAAATACTGGACATATTCCGGCTGGATAAATACTCTAACTAATTCCCAAAGTATAAACAAACTCCAAACAACAGTAATTGTAAAGAATTTTTACTAGAACTAAAAGTATTTTAAAAAATATGGCCCTTTTTCAAACTCATTAAATATCCACTCCCTAGCACTTCATAGGAGCCAAAAACCACTTCTAAACACTTGATTCATTATTTTCAATTATTTTCAACACTTTTAAGTGAGTTAGAGGCAAAAATAAGTCATTCATAGGCTGATAAATAAAATTATTAATGGAACTTTAACACTGCTAGAAAACATTTTTACCCTCCACTGATTTCACTGAACTTCAGGCACAAAACATTGTTTGATATGTACTATCTTTTGCAATTAATAAGAACTTGATACTGCCTCAAATAAAGAATGGTCTTGGGCGGTCTTGGGCGTTCCAGGAATTTTGGCGCAAAAACCCGCCCTTATTTAACGCCACAACAACGCCAACCACAGCTATCTCCACCTCACACACGCATGGCAGACCTTCAAAGCAGCCCACAGTACTCATAGAAAGCATTAAATTTTACTGTTGAGTCCAAATAAATAGTCCAGGCATAAATGAAAATATCCTTAAATATGAGCTGGCTAGCGGGCGGCCGCGGGCGGCGGCGGCGGCGGGGGGCCCGGGTTGGCTCACGAACCTCATATCTCACTTAAACCTTCACTAAACTTAAACTTGACCACGAAAGCTATATCTGAATGGCTAATATGTAAGCTTAGTACAATGGCTGCATAATGTGGCAAGATGAGCTTATAATAATGTGAGATAAAGCTGAAAATGAGCGATGAAATAAGAATCCCAGATGACGCCGGGGTCTGTTGTGGGGTAGCCCCCCCTCCTATACAGGAGTAACTCACCGTAAGTAAACATTGACACGGTAAAGCCTTGTGTCACAGTGGCTGTAGTCACCTTCATAACGTATTCCAGCCTCTGCGATTCCATCTTGCGGCTTTATTCCACTAATAAGATGACTTGGACACTGAACTACCAGCAGTCTTGTTATTCTGTCCTTAGATGCTTAAAAAACACTGGTGAATTACAGCTTGTCCATCCAAACAGAGCGTTTAGAACGTAAAAATCGTCTTAATATGTCACTAGAATGGTAATAAGACATTTCAAATCCCGTTTACTGTTCAAGCAGAGGCTTTTCAATGGGATAAGGGCTTTTAAACCGCTTACACCTCCGCACAAGACAGGAAAGCACTAATTCACGGACCCTGCCAGACACCGCACCAGCGGACCACCCGCCCACCCTACACTGACGTCAGCAGGCCCGGGAAGAAGCATTATTTTCCAACACCACACAGGCCAAACAGTAACAGTCGTATCTTGCTAATTTGCTATTCACACCGTATGTACGCTAAGAAACCAAGTAGGTTATGCAAACAATAGAGATAAACAATGGAAAAATGGTAGGATAGATGCATCTAACCCGCTCCAATCTTGCTCCTGATGTACCTGCGGTCTGCTCTATCCATACTGTCATCTAACCGTTTTGTAAAGCTACCTATTGACTCTGCGCTCACTACATGTTTGTCCAGCATTAGGGGTGGTTACTGTGGATTTATATTATGCCCTGCTAAGCAATGTGACCCTGCAGGCCCATATGAGTGCCTGGCAGTTCCCCTGTGCCTGTAATATAAATAAGCGAAAAGAACAAGGCAAAGAGTTAACAACCATGGGCCGGATTCATTAACACTATGGTGTAAGGCAGAATATCAAGAAATACAACAAAATCAGTATGGAATAGTAACTAAGAGAAAGGAAACCTTTAGAAAAGCTATCAAACACCCGCAAAACGCCAAAGCAATCAAGGAACGTAAAGAAAAAGCGTAAGCAAATAAACGAAGGAAACAAGGGGAAATAAAACTAACGCTGGAAAGACCACTCTCACCTGACGTGTGGCTGGAACACAGACGT
>JAHFWG010000265.1:39923-65630 GCA_020233015.1 Callinectes sapidus | reverse complement strand
AGAGAGAGAGAGAGAGAGATAGATAGATAGATAGATAGATAGATAGATAGATAGATAGATAGATAGATAGATAGTGGTGGTGGTGGTGGTGGTGGTGGCGTAGTAGTAGTAGTAGTAGTAGTAGTAGTAGTAGTAGTAGTAGTAGTAGTAGTAGTAGTAGTAGTAGTAGTAGTGTAGTAGTAGTAGTAGTATAGTAGTAGTAGGAGTAGTGGTAGTAGTAGTAGTAGTAGTAGTAGTAGTAATAGTAGTAGTAGTAGTAGTAGTAGTAGTAACAGTAGTAGTAGTAGTAGTAGTAGTAACAGTAGTAGTAGTAGTAGTAGTAGTAGTAGTAGTAGTAGTAGTAGTAGTAGTAGCAGCAGCAGCAGCAACAGAAGAAGAAGAAGAGTATGCATCAAGATAGTTGAATTAAAACAGTACATTTCACATCATCTAGCAACTCGCAGATGTGCAGTATGACACCATAGTGTGTCAAGCAGACTACGTACATATTTTCCAACTGAAGTATTTAAGAAGAAACAAGCGCAAAGCAATAAGCCGTAGCCTGATTAAGACATTTCCGATACAAGTGTAATCTAATATTCAAATTCACTTGTTACTTCCCAACAGTGATTAACCAGCAAGATTCGCATTACTTTATATCTCCTTGTATCATTTATTGAAACGAGTAAGAGACCTTATGTATTTCACGTGAATTTAATTTCAGATTCATTGTATATAAGATAATGCTTCAAGATGGCTGAGACTACCTTTCACATCACACAGCAAATCGGAGATGTGCGGAATGCCTTTGCGTGTCCCACAAGCTACCCGTTTCCCAACTGGAGTATTGAATTAAATAAAGATGGGTCAACGCACACACACACACACACACACACACACACACACACATCATTATCACCACCACCTAAATAACGAAAGACAGACGAATACACACACACACACACACACATCATCACCACCTATACATCGAAAGACAAACCAATACACACGCACACACATAACATCACCTTATACCCAATGAAAAAAACACACACACAGAGAGAGAGAGAGAGAGAGAGAGAGAGAGAGAGAGAGAGAGAGAGAGAGAGAGAGAGAGAGACCTTTAGAAATGGTACGGAAGGCATTTTATATATTTTTTTTTTCCAGTTATCCCTTGGCTGTGACTCACCTGTAAACATTGAGACATGACAAGGCATATGTGTCTAGGCCAAAGTCATCTTGATTAAGTAGTCCTGCCTCTGTGGTTCTGTTTAGGGGCTGAAGTCCAGTAATAAGATGATGTGAAGCCACGGGAACACCAGCACAGTCTTGTTATTGTCAGTAGAACCTTAGAAACAATTGTGGATTCGGTGTCACTTCAACCCAAAGCATTTGGAGGGCAGATATCTTGTTAATATGTCACTTGAATCACAAAAACACTTCAAATTATGTGTCACTTCAGCCAGAGCAAGTTTGCTATTGGAGTGATATTGATACTACTGTATAGATAGGTAGTGCAACTTGTAATGTACCTGTTGTGATAGTCAGGAGGTGGAGGTGTGAGAAAACAAGTCCTTCTGCTGCTGTCTCTTTTAATCCTTCTGTCTGAATTCTTACAAGAAGCCGATTTGTCAGCTCGGTTTTAACAACGAACGATACATTGAAACGATACGAACGAAACATAAAATTTGTTCAAACATACAAACATGCCCATTTAAACCCCGTTAAGTACCCCAAAGATTCGACACAACAAGCACTCACTCGTTTAATACCCCAAAGATTCGAATCATAAAGTCAGTGAAACCATGAACATACACATACAATGCAAGGACATTAACCATATAACAGAGAAACTATACAAAGCTCTAAGACTCATTACACCTGTATTCATAGTAATAGTGATGTAAGGATGAATAAAGAAATGTGAATCTTGCTGACATTTTGATTGGAAATATCCTAACTAGGCTACGACTTATTATTATAAGCTTGTTTCTTCTTAGATGCTCCATTTGAGACCTGAGAAACATATGTGGCCTCAATAGTGGCATCCTACACACCTCAGAAGTTAAGTGAAGAGTACCGTCATGCAAATTCGACCATCTCGATACTGTGTGTGTGTGTGTATATATATATATTAATATTGGGGTTAATCATGAAGTTAACTTTTTTTAAAGAAATTTAACTCACAGATTAAATGAAGAATAGTGTTATTTATGTATCTGTTATTCAGAAAAGTAAGAAATGTAAATCAATAAGTTAAGGGTTAGATGCATGGTACTTTATTATATCCCCTTTAAAGAACAAAAGAGTCAGGAGAAAGTCAGGGAGAAATATCTTGAAAACTGCCTCTTGAATAGAGTCAAGTCATAGGGGGTTGGAAATAGAGAGGCAGGTTGGGAGGTCCAGAGTTTACCAAAGAAAGTAATAAATGAATGTGAATGAATGAGAGTACTGGTTAACTCTTGCCGTGTAGAGGAGTACAAAATAGGGTGACAGGAAGAAAGACTTGTGCAGTGAGGCTGAAAGAGGAATGGAGGCATGCAGTTAGCCAGATTAATAGAGCAGTTAGCATAGAAATAGCAAGAGATGCAATATTCCGGCAAAGAGACAGAGAGGCTGAAGACAGTCAGTTAAAGGAAAGGAATTGTTGAGACAAAAAGCTTTTGAAGGGTAGAGGCTGGCTGGGTGACATGCAGGTGACCGCAACAGTGAATTACACACAGCACATACTGTACACCAAAGCAACAAATAGCATCCTTTTAATTTGCCACTTTATTATAAACAATTTTTGGTCCAATGCCATCCATACATGAATAATTAATTGATAAAACCATATGATAGTACATACAGTGAGCCTAGGTACACAGCCATGTATAAATGTACATTTGTTTGTATTTATATATAAGTAAGAGTAAATACCCATGATCATTATGTACATATAGGAATTCTGTTTGCAGTTTAAGAATTAATCTATTCAGTTTGGCTATTGACTTTATGTAACCGATATTACACAATAAAATATATCAATCTATATATCAATGTACCTATGATTGAGTGAATATACCCTCTCTCGCTCTCTCTCTCTCTCTCTCTCTCTCTCTCTCTCTCTCTCTCTCTCTCTCTCTCTCTCTCTCTCTCTCTCTCTCTCTCAGACAATATATGCATGTAGAACACCCAGATAGATGCATACAGAACACCTGCCAACATACAGTATCACCACAAAAAAGCAATGACAATAACACACAACCACGGAAACAACCACCACATTATTATAACAAATCTTGCGACATTTTAAACTTTGCGCCAACATCAGCAGCTGTGTTCTCCTCCTCCTCCTCCGCCATCTCGTCCATCTACACTCATCTCCCGCCGGACCAGCTACAGCATCCACGGAGGTGAGGAGAGGTGTGATATGGTGCCAGGGTGCAGTGCCAGGTTCCAGTGCCAGCAGGGGGCCAGGAATGGGGGGGAGGGGAGGGTCTCGGTACAAAATGCAGAAGGGAGAGACTCGAGGCGTTTTGGTGGCGAGATGTTGTTTGGGTTAGTCAAGACATGTCCGGGCGTGTTGTTGTAGCCCTCAGCCCCGTGACTAGTATCAATGAGTTATGTGGAGGAATGCCTGCTGGTTGATGCTCTTTCTACCCTTCCTCTTGTTTTATAATGATTTCCTCGTGGTAATCGTGTATTGCATTGGGGTGGCATGGTGGTTGTGATGGGTCTGTGTTACCATGGTGTGTTGTTCCTTCCTCCTACTCTGGTTTATTTCGTTGCTTCTTGTCTCATGTTTTTTCTTCTTTTACCAGTCTTTCGCTTCCTTGGTGGAGGTTAACCTTGCCCTCAGTGGCGCCCCATTCTGTTGCCATCTCTCCAGGAGGGGCAAGCTCAGGGTGCTGGTGGGATAGCAGCAAGGATGATTATAATATCCTTGGATAGCAGGGTGTAAGGATGAAGGAGGCCAAAGTGGGTGAAATTTGGGAAACCTCAAAGTAAATAAGAAAAAAAGAGAGTTAACGAAAAAAAATGGGGAAATCCACCTCGCAAAATTGTCAAGAAATCAAATATCCATCCCCCATATATCTGTCGGTACTATCTTAACCTTTTGAAGTCACAAACTGATGGTTACTCTTCCTCCAATATCCGCTACAATCTAACCTAACCTAATCAAATCAAAGGCTATATCTCTACTGTACTCCCTTAAGGACACTAACCTAATATAACTGGAGGTTTTGCAGGCCCTGGAACTGATGTCACTCAGGTGTGGGCAATTAGTGTGGAAAGAGTTGCTTATTAACTTAGCTTGGTGAGGTTTTACACTTGCTCAGGTGCCGATGGGAAAGCATCTTTCTGCAAGGTTGTCAATTTGTAGGAAATCTGATAACAGTGGAAATCATACTGGATGTTCATGTTTGCCGTTGTAGGATTTAGTGAACAATTGTGTCTTTATTGTCTTCTTGAAAGTTTCCAAGTTTGGACTGTTGTTCACATGCTGTAGTAGATCATTACATAGTCTTGGAGCACTTGTGAAGGAGCTTTATTCTGGACCAAAATGTCCAAGCTGTGTGACTGATCCCTATGTAGTGAAGGCAGTGATACATGTATGTATGTATGTATTTTTTTATTGTTATTGTTATTATCATTACTATTACTATATTCTCTTTCAGGTGCTGTCCAAAGAGAGAAAAGGATAGATAAGGAAACTCAGAATTGATACATGAATGAAATGAAAACCCAAGTTAACAAAAGACAAACAAATAAGATCGCAAACACAATAAAGGAAGAACTAAACTAACAAAACAATAAACACCAAAACCACAACAGCAAGCAGCAATCCAGAAAAGATGTCAAACTCAATTAGCACGTTTATAATGCGAGGGGAAGATGCAAAGGAGGAGGAACATGGAGCTGAAACCACAACCACCCGCACATACCAAACCTTCCTACCACAGCCCCCTCCAGCAGCAGCAGCAGCAGCCCCAACCTTCATCACAGGGGCCACGGACTCCTTTCTGGCCCTCCCCGAGCAGATGGAGGGGGAGGGGGAGGGACTGCTGGGGTCAGGGGAAGGAGAAGGAGTGTCTCAGGGTTCACTTTTGTATCTGGATTCTACCTCGGCTCTTCATGTTTTGGTTCACCATCTGCCTCAGCCGTCACATCAACCAACACCCCCTCAGGTAGAGAGAGAGAGAGAGAGAGAGAGAGAGAGAGAGAGAGAGAGAGAGAGAGAGAGAGAGATTGTGAAAAGAAAAGATAGATAAATATAAAAAAAGAATATGTGAATTTGATAAAGAAAGATAAAAAGTAGGTGCTGAGAGAAAGAGAGAGAGTTTGACCTAATCCTCATCTTTATCTTTTTTGGAGAACGAGTGAGTTTATTCTGCCTTAATCCATCTTTTGTATTATTCTAAGAGCTTCTATCCCTCTCAGCTGGTGGAAGAGGAAGGGACTCAGGAGCAGTTTGTGGTGGTGGGTGCACTGAAAAATGAGGATGATTTGGCTCCCTCCACCTCCCCTGCTACCTGCCATGTGTCTGTGGGTGAGTAGTAGTAGTAGTAGTAGTAGTAGTAGTAGTAGTAGTAGATGCTGTATGTGCTTATGATCTTTCTAAACTACTATCATTTTATGTTCTTTTATTACCTCACAATAATGCAGGTTTTACATCAGTACTACCCACACCTCTCTCCTCTCCTCTCCTTCTGGCAATCCCTACACCTCATCCGTCTTTCCTCATGACATTCCTCCCATCCATCTCTCTCTTTCTCCTGCCATGCCCACACCAATATTATGAAAGACTAAATGTTCTCCCAATCTACAGAAAGCATACTTGAAGAGGAACTGGCTAGCGGGAGGGGTGAAATATACCTGCCACAGCCACAGGAACCCACATCGGCACCACAGCACCTCCCACAGACCCCTGTTCTAACTCTGGTGGGTAGCAGTGGGAGTGGTGACACCGCCGACACCACTGGCATAGCACTCGACACTGTGCCACATATAACACTTGAGGAGATCATTCAGAAATTTGCATCGTCACCTGGCTCTCCTATTGATGACTCCACCACCACCACCATCACTGCCATCACACCCCCTTCTGACCCAGAGCCCGTCCTGCCTCCCCCTCCCACTGTGTCGCCAAGAGTAAAGGTGAAGTTGTTGCCGGAGAAGAGGAAGGGGGAGTGTGAGGTGGAGGAGGAAGGGGAGGATGATGACGGGTGTTTGTATGATGTGGTGGTGACGTACCGGTGTCGTGTGTGCGGTGATGTGTTTGATGATAAGGCGTCGTTGCTGTATCATCACCACCAGAGTCATAAGCAGGTATGTGTGTTGTAGTTTTGATACTTTTCTTACAGGTTTGGGTTATGTATGATGTGTTGTGTATGATACAAAATTAACAACAAACTAACACCAGATACTCCTACACTTTTTTCTTTTCATATAATGTGGGGTTTATATGGGAATTTATGGGCTAAAGGAGACCACCTAATCGAGACCTCCTATCTGAAAGCCCACCCATTTAGGAACCATTACCCCAAGTGGATGCCCTATCTCCCTACTTTCACTCATCTCTCTCCCTTTCTCTCCCTTGTCTGTGCCCTGCAACACTAGAAGACCCAGGGAGGAGTTATCAAAATAAGGGTCACATCATCAGACACTCGCCGCACCACCACCACCACCACCACCACCACTGCTTCAGGAACAGAACACTCCAGTAAGAGGATGAAGGAGGGGGTGGGGGAGGGAACGGGGGGAATGCGCAGACACTACCAACCCCAGGGCAGTCAGGTGACGTATCCCACCCAACCCGGCTTGCTCATTGGACACAGAAAAGCACGTATTCCTGATCAGGTGAGTTAATTGTGGTTTGTTTAGTTATGTTACCTGGTTTGTTTTATATTTTTCTTTCTTGATTTGTGCTGTTTTTCTTGGATGTCGCTTTGTATTTTTAGTGTTTCTTTTCTATTTGTTTATCAATGTCTTTTATTTCAAGACTTAAAGTAATTAAAATTTTTCTTTATTTTTATTCATATTCAATTTTGTGTGTATGTTATTTTGATTTATCTACATTTTTATCAGATTAGCTGTAGTGACTAGACAAAGCACATTTCATTGAAAAATCTCTAAAAGCTCACATTTTTCTTCTATTTAACATTTATCTATACAATCTAATAATTGACTCTTCATTACATTCACCTCCAATATCTCTCACTTGTCCTCTCTTTATTTATCCACAGGGGGAGGCAGAAGGTGGTGGTGGTGGTGGTGAGGGGATGGTGGAGGGCAAGAGGAAAGTGAAGGCACCACGCACGCTGCAGGAACAGTTTTGGCTCCAGAAACAGCGACCCAAACCTGTGTGTCTGGTGGAGGTGGACAAGACACATAGGTACAGTGTTGGTTGTCTTGTGTTAGGGTGTTGTAGCTTAAGTTAAGTGAAATTGATTGAAGTGTGGTTTTGTATTCATGAGTGCTTTCTGTTACGGCTTTACATTTCATTTTAAACTACGTCTTAATTTGAAAACACCCTGAAAAGCCACAATAACTTCCATCAGAACTGGTCACATAATAGAACAATGGAAATATCTTAATAACGATCATTAAAACTTATAAAACCATTATTAGAATCATGAAAACATCTTTGAAAATTACATTAATCTCGCAGGAATCATGAAGACCCCAATAACTTCACTACAATCATGAAATCACTCTTATAACTATCACTAGAATATATTGAACCATTACCACATTCATAAAAAACACCTTTAATAACCCCAATAACTTCCATTAAACCCCATTGAATGATCTCACTTCACCTGGATAACCTGCTCTCTGTTACCAGGTGTCCCATCTCAACCTGCAAGTACAAGTTTTCCAGCGAGACAAAGCTTCAGACTCACCAGGAGTGCCATGGGGGAGGGCCGGGGAAGGGTGAGGAGAGAGGCTTCACCTGCCCTCACTGTGCCCTCAGATGTGATAAGGTAAGAGAGCCAGTCAGAAATTAACTTATACTTTTTTCTTTTTTTGCTGTTTTTTTTATGTAAGTGAGGGAAGCTGGCCAAAGGAAAAAAAATAAAAAGTTCATTAATTTGCCAGTCCCCTTAAAGTTCAAAAGAGTTAGCCAAAAGACAGAAAAATGTCTTGAAGCCTCCCTCTTAAATAGTCAAGTCATAGGAAGTTCCAGAGTTTACCATGGTTTGGTATATTAAAAATATTAACACTTTCCCTTCGATTTAGTTTGTCTTCCATATTAACAAACCACCCCAGATATCCTTCATTTTAACCCACAACCATCTCAAAGTATTCTACAAGCTAAAGACTCCTAAATATACTCTTTTTGATTATCTTTTCTATCTTTGCTGTCGATGTTTGCTAAGATTTAATTGTTGTTGTTGCTGTGTTGTATTGTACATTGCTGTAAAGAATTAAATGTCACGTCATGATCTACAGTGGTCTGTGTGTCAGCTTCACCTGTGGAAGGAACACGGGGTGGACATTGATCTGCTGACCTGCGGTATCTGTCACACATACAAGACCTGCACCCAGCAACGCCTCCTTGTGCACCAGAAGATACACTCTGATGCACGGGACCATGTGTGTAAGGTGAGTCTGGTGAGGTGTGTGTGTGTGTGTGCTTGGTATGTGTTGTTGGGTTGTGTGTTCCCTAGATGAGGTGTGTGTGTGTGTGTTATACCTTGGGTGAGGTGTGTGTATGTATTATATGATGAGGTGTGTGTGTATGAGCTGTGGTTCTGTTCTGCTTATGTAACAACCCTTTCTCTTTCTCTCCCTCTTCCTCACTCTTGTGGGTCTTTTCTACTTGTTTAAAATTCCTTTTCTCTCTTTCTCCCCCTGTCCCTCAGATTTATATAGCTCTGTTCTGTTAATATGACGTTTCATCTCCCTCCCTCTCTCTCTCTCTCAGACTTGTGGCAAGGGATTCAAGCAATTGGCACAGCTTCTCAACCACCAAGTGCAGCACATCACCAGCCCCAAAGACTTCCCTGCCTGGGCCGAGAAGAGTTACTGTGAGGAGTGTCAACATTGGTTCAGGGACCGCAAGTCTCTCAGAATGCACATTGCCTTGGTGTGTGTACATGTGTGTGTGTGAAAGAGAGAGAACTTGAAGAACTTTTATGTTTTGGCACTGAGAAAGAGACAAAGAAACAGAGATTAAAATGACCATGTTGGAAGATTTAAAAGTGCTCCCAAAAAGAAACTAAGACAGATAAACAGAGATATAGATACATGACAATAAATTCCATCCAGCTAATGAAACACCATTTTCAAAGAACAATTCCCAAACATTCACACAAGTACCCTTATGAATAAAGAAAGCTAAATAACTCTTAAACAGAAAATAAACAGGAAACAAAACATAGACTAAACCAACACTGAATAGATACACAACATAGCACTCTATAAGTAATACATTGAGCAGATGAAGCTAAGGTGGATTTTGTTTCTTTAGGTTCACTTGAAGAGGAAGCCACATTCCTGCCCTCACTGTACCTACCGATGCTCCAGGAGTTTTGATCTCAAGGTCCATATGAGGTGAGTCCTGTGTGTGTGTGTGTATGTGTGTGTGTGTGTGTGTGTGTGTGTGTTTGATGGCTCCTTGAACCTTCCTCACTTTCTTAAATTAGGTTCTCACCACCACAAAACTATCATTTCTTACCCTCATACTTCTCTTCCACCACTACACCCCACCACACTACCACTCTATACTATCATTCTCCCCTTCTACTACTACCATCTCTTGTCCCCCCAGGCAGCACACAGGAGAGAGGCCGCACCGATGTCCTTTATGTGGGTGGCAGACGAGGGACCACAACACTATGCGACGCCACAAACTCGGCCACCAGGAGCGCAAACCGTTCCACTGCCCCATACCGCTGTGTCAGTTTGAGACGCGCCACCCTGCATACTTCAAGCGACACATGGCCCGCCGACACCCGGACAATGAGACAATATATGGTTGTTTGGTACGTGTTTTTTGTTTTGGTTATAATTTGTCATTTGTAAATTTTGAAGAAAACGTTTGGGATGGACCACATTTTCAGAGTATTTTTGTAAAGATGTTTTGTTGCAGTCAGTGAATATATATATATAAAGTCATTAAATATCTATCCTTCCTGTGTCCCCAGTTCTGTCCCATGACTACACCAGACCTTCAGGATTACATAAAGCACTCCATGAAGCACGAGAAAGAATTGGCAGAAGAGGCCATGAAGCGAGCCATGCAGGGCGACACAGACACACCAGAGAACACCACCACAACACCCAGGGAAGGACCGACACCTGTCACCACCTCTGTGTCCATTACCAGTGCAGATGCCAAGAAAGCAGCCATTGACTTTAATCACAAGGTTGACTTCATTGCAATTAAGTTTGATGACACTGGTGACTCAGATGGCAAGGGTGAGGCAGTGGATGAGGTGGTGGTGGAGGAGGTGGAAGGTGTCTCGCTGCCTCAGGTGGTGTCTGGGAGCAATGGACGTTACTTACTGGACCTTCCCGGGATAGACGATGGGGAGTCACAGATCATTCCTCAGCATGGAGTGAAGCCCCAGCATATCACCGCCACCACCACCACTCACTACACGTCGCCTCAGCTGCCTCACAACACATCACCGCAGGATTGTACTACCACCACCACCACGTGACGTCACTATCATAAGGACATCATACCATCACCATTACTACATTATCATCACCATGTTTTGGAGAGCATATCATAAAACCATCGTAACATCAACATTTGCTACATTATCATCACCACCATTATGTGAAGAGCATGTCACTATATCATTACCATCTCATTATCCTCATCACCATCATCAAGTGTTGTGAGGAGCTCATCACCATAAAACTACCACACTATCACCATCACCTCATTATCATCAGCCCCATAATGTAAATGTGAGGAGCATGTCACCATCACTGTTCATACATGACATCACCATACATCACATATCACTTTAATGTAGAGATATTTTAAGAAACATTGTCATCATGTTCTTTCCCTTCTAGATGACATCCTCAGTAGTAAAAATTATAAATAAAAAGCTAAAACTTCTCATACTTTTCTATAACAAATCGTAGATCACTATTAGAAATTTTTAAACCATCGGAAACATTTCATCATGTCTACTTTCTATTCATACAATCTCAAGCGCTGAAACAATTAAAAAATACTAATGGAGAGGAAGCTGTGAGATAGAAGATTGTACAGTGTGAGGTGGTATGAACACATTAAAAAGGGGGAGGAAGACTTGATGCTGAGAAATGCAGGAATAAGTAAGTAGAGGGAAAGCCAAAGATTTGTGGGAAAAAGCCATGTCAGAAGTGTTATCTAGAAAAGGGGAGAACCACAACTCAGAAGTGTGGAGGAAGACATGAGAAGAATAAGAGAAGTGATTGTCTACCATTGCAAAGACTGGACGAACCAAACAAGCTGCCTAACTAAGGGAAAATCTGAAAGTTGAAGGAAATAATGATGGTAATAAACAGAACAGTATATACATCGCCAACACGAGTCATCACTCCATCCGCTTTTTCTAATGCTATAGGAGTGAAAACAAACATACTTCAACAGTTTGTCCAAAATACATTATATTTATTAACATGGGAACAGGACACAGTACAGCTTTCCTCTCTCTCTCTCTCTCTCTTTCTCACACACGGAAGTCATCATAAGCGTTTGTTTAATGTTGCCCAGACTAATGCTCATCTGCCTCTGATAAGTAGCAATTAAAAATATTCAGTTATACAATTAGTTCACAACAAATTGGGCTGCTGATTAAAAAGATGAAGGAAGAAATGAGGAAAAAATTGGAAATAAATATGTATGTAACGTAATACCTTAAGTGAAATAGAATATAAGAATAAGAAAGTAGTATTAAATTATTTAAAGATAGAAATGTTCTGTGATATATTTACTGAATTATAAAGTAGACCAATACAAAAAAGAGAATAATTCCAAATGTAAGATTAAAAATGTATCAGATATATTGATAAATACTAAAACTAAGAATAAAAAAAGAATCAGAATTCTGTTTGTCTGGGAAATGATGAGCCATGAAAAAGAATGAAGGCAAAGTTGCATCACGGTAACAACAGAACATTACCTGTGAACACAAACAAATAATGGTGGATGTAATAACACCAAAAATACCATTACCAGACAAAATGGGTACACATCAAACTGAACCGGAGAGATGCACAAAACACATTGCACTTGATGGATACATATAAAGAAAAGGACTTAAAGATTGCACATGGCCAATGGGTAATGTTGAATAAATGAATATTCAAGATTACATTGAAGAACAAATAAAATTGCACTCAAATAAATAATTGAAAGATAAAATGAACATGAAAAATCAAGCAAAAACTGAGATAAACTAAGTGAAGCACAACCATTAAAATTTACACATTCACAAAAAGAAAAAGAAAAATACATTACTTTTTAGAATCAGAGGTTAAAAGAAAAAAATGCAAAGTTTTGTTATTTTCATCTACTTTGGGAGACAAAAAATTCTTAGGAGTTAGATAAATTATTGAACCCATCACAAGAAAAACCTGTACAAAAACAAGTAACAAAAATCATATGCTATTAGTTCTGAATTAAATAAAAAGTATTCACTAAATAAGAGAGCTGAATACACCACCCTCACACTCGCACTCACTCACACACAGTAAATGATCAGTATTGCATTTAGAGCTTCATCTCCCGAGCAAAATATACCCATATAGAATTAATAAAAATATATATATACTATTGATATCATAAATAGCATCACTACAGCTATGATCACCATATGTAAGACCACCATACCTTACAAGAGGAACAACATTCTCTCTCTCTCTCTCTCTCTTTTAGCAGCACTCAGCACTGGCCTGGAACACAAGCACTCTCTATCCAATAAAGCATTCTATAACCTGAACAACAACATGAGGCGAGGAAAGATCAAGGGCACAACTCACTAATGCTTTGCTATCCCATCTTCACTTTCAATGGGCTCTACTGCATGTTATTTGTGGGTCTGAGGGGTGCCTCCATGATGCCGGTGATATGCCAAGAGGGTTCAGTGGAAGTCATTTGAGTTGTCCTAAGTGGTGATACATTTGCAGGGTTAAGTGGAAATTTTTATGGGTTTAGAAGACGCCACTATCTCGAGAGGGTCCAGTGGAAGTCATTAGGGTTGTCATGATGGTGGTACGTAGTAGATTTGCAGGGTTTAGTGGAAGTTATTATGGGTTTTTCAAGATGCTGCTGCTATGTTGAAAAGGTCCAGTGGAAATCAGTGAGGTTTTTTGTGATGTTAGTTATTGTTAAAAGGTCAGGTGTAAGTTACTGAGGATTTGAAGGGCTTTTTCTTCATTTCAATGATAGTTATTGATCTAAGGAAAATCTAGTAATTGTATTTTTCATGATTCTAGCAAGTAGTTTACAAAGTCTAGTGGAGCCTATACACATCCTCCAAGTTCTAGCAGTGGTTTCACAAAATTTAATGGAAGTTACCGCAGTTTTAAGTGAGAAATCAGACATTCTGCATCGTTAGTAGGAAACACCAATGACAAAAAAGGCTAACCATCTGTGCCCTTTGAAAGAAGTCCTGATGAGAGAGCAAAGCACCTTAAGAGTACAAGCCCCAGCAGTGTGCATGAGTGTTAGCACCAGAGAAGCTGACAAGCGGCAAAATAGAAACAGGGTGGAATGTGACGTAATTGTTATGAATCGTCCAAAATGCTGCACAGGTAGAAATGGAGGAAGTAAAAACATGCGTACATTGAACAAACCGAGGAAAGTGCCAAGAAAAAACAACAGCAAAAAAAATACTGTACATATTAAACCTGTATAGAGATTATTACTTTTATTATTAGTAGTATTAGATGGTAGTGTAATGAAATGTTGAAAATTGAGCAGACAGAATATGACCAATAGCAACTTTGTATAGACATTTAGACAGGTTGAGGAGGACATGCAAGGAAAACACTGGGGAAGGGAGCCAAGTTCACTTCCCGACCAGTTTTGCTGTTCCCCGAAATAAACTCAACTCCTTTCCAGTGTGTCTTCCTTTTCCCTCCTATCATAATATCTTTTTTTTACGACTGGAATGTGGTTTGCATTATTATCAGTATTATTACTATTATTACTAGCATTATTATCATTCGGCTTTGTAACATTGGTAGAAGTGTTTGGAAAGTTGAGATGTAACAAATTTCTACTTCTTTGGAAATGTGAGAAGGAATGTTGAGAAGAATGTGTGCGTGTGTGTGTGTGTGTGTGTGTGTGTGTGTGTGTGTGTGTGTGTGTGTATGTGTTCTGCTAGCACCATGGGACCAGAGCCAGCCGTTAGGGAATCAAGAGTTGAAAACTTCACTGCAAACACACAAACACCACAAAATATGAATAAAAAAATAGTATAATCAATCCATTTCCCCAAAAAAGCTTCACAGACTTGACACGAACCAGCCCTTATATACCCAATTAAAAATATATATACATGTATAGTATAAATTCCTACTATATAGCTGTAGAAATAGCTTATAATACACCACAACCACAACCAGATGTATTTGCTTTCTCTCTCTCTCTCTCTCACACTCTCTAATATAGAGAAACAAATTTTCATCTCTTTCCTAAACAGCTGCAGTGACTGGCTAGCTAACATCCCAAGCATTAATGAGGAGAGTGCACAGTTGCCCTAAGCAGTGATGTCGCAAAGAACAGTGAATTCCAGGAGTTAAATTAAGTAAATGTTCATATATAGGTAGCCATTTCTTGGTTATTTTAGTTTCTTCCTGGTTCTTCTCAGGAATGGCAGTGAATGAGGAGAGTGCACAGCTGCCCCAAACAGTGATGTCACAAAGAACACTGAATTCCGGGAGTCAAATTAAAGGTTCAGAGGGATTTCTTGGGTTATTCTCAGTCTCCTCTTCCTGGTTCTTCTCGGGAATGGCAACACAAACGGGTTATTTAACTTATTAATTGTAACTATTTATTTTTCGCCACTAGCCTCTCCTTCCTGTGGCACCTCTGAGTGTGAGTTATTTACACCAATATTTGGGCACAGTTTCAATATGGAACTTTGGAGCTTTCAGTGGTAAAATCATGAGCCACTGAAATTAGTTTTGTATTAGAGAGTCAGTTGATGCCTTAGCAAACATTAAGGACTGGCAATGTGGAGGTATGAAGTTGCTTGATATTGATTTAAATAGTATGTGGAATATTACTGGCATTGGCTGAAGTTATCATGGAGTGTTCAAAATGGTAATCCACACCTGGCTGTCTCCCACACACCACATACCGTAGCAAAAGCAAAGCACACTGCTTCATTCAATGCAAACATACTATTCTTTCTACAAATTGAAGTTATAGCAGAATTTCACAGACTAGCAAGCACTGCCTCATTCTGTATACATTTCAAAACATTCCTCTTACACATGAAATCTTCTATGGAAAATTCACAAAGGGCATTGAGAGAAATGGAGCAGCAAACCTGGGCTTGTAATAAAAGATTTTAAAGTACGTATTTTCCTTAGACAAATTACTAGTCTTAAAATCTATCTAAGCCTTCCAAAACTGGTGATGTACTTCAGCCATTACCTCACCACCAGTAAATTTGAAGCTGCTCATGAGATAATGGCTAAAAGTACAACACCAATTTCCAGAGATTAAGATGGATTTTAACATTGGAAATTTATCTAAGGAAAGGATACATACTTGAGAATCTCTGTTAATATGTGCCCTGGTTAGTGAGAGAACCAGCCTTGAGGTATGGGGCATATTGCACAGTATAATCTGTACGTTGCAACAGGGAAGTGTAACGGGTCGGAAACCAGTCTGAGATATCGCCACTCCCACAAGAAGCAGAATGATGAGAAATACACGTCACAGGGTACACTATAGCACATGAGGCAGTCCTTAATAATACTGCCTTGATATCATGATCTGGGAAGACTGTGGGGAGAGAGAGCACCAGGAATCTGCCAGGAGGAGCACTCACCACTCACCACTCACCACCACCACCGCTGCCCTCCCTCACGACACTCTACAACAGCCACGTCATCTCCACCCTCAACACTACATCACCAGTTGTCCAACACCTTATTAGATATATGTATGTATAACCTTTTACATTCTGTGTGTCATTGTGGCACCTTCGGGTATCATGACATAATTATAAGGTGCTGGATGAACACACACACACACACACACACACACACACACACACACACTCCTACCCATTATTTCCCCCTGCCCCATTTCTGCCCTGATAGGATGCCTGGCTACCCTGATGGTCAGCTTGCACTGCCCTGCCCACACCCTCACCCCAGCAACGGGTGCTGGGCCTGCCCCGCCCCGCTGCCACACGCTAGGCCGTACAAAACTGTCCCGTTCTTGCACCAAAAATGTAACAATATATTACAGCCTATGTACACTGTAATGGCCTAGGGGAGGCAGCTCTCAGGTGGGGGGTGCCTGAGCGGTGACGGGGGGGAGGGGAGAGGCTGCTTCCGCCTTGGGCACCACCACACCAGCACTGTGGCTCATGCCAGATGCAGAGCCACCAGGTGGCACACCCCTGGCTGCACCACTATTGGATGACTCACTACTGGGCACAGTGCCACTCTGTGCAGCACTCTTTGGTGACTCCTCAGTTCGCGACACCACCTCACTGAGTGAAGCACTGCTAGGCACATCACTGCTGAGGGGATCACCCCCGGGTAGAAAAGCACTGACCAGAGGACTGGGCTGACCCACTGGCACTGCCTTCCCTGACAAAGACTGTGGCTTAATAGGACTCGGCACCTCCGACTTCAGCCCGGCATCCGGAGGTGGCGGTGCCGTGGCAGGGCGAGGGGCGGCACTCCCAGCCTTGCCGGGACCCTGCCCCGACTGTCCCTCTGAGCCGTACTTCTTGACAGCCTCAGAGATGTTGGCCAGGATGGGGGTGGTGATGTGGGCTGGGGCCAGGTGTGGGGGAGGTGTCTGGTGGTGGGAAGAGACGTTCTTGTGGGAGGAGAACTCATCCAGGGCCAGCAGAGGGTCGTGGGCCTGGCTCATGCGGTCGAAGGCGTCCCACAGGCCCACCACAGAGCCCACCACACCCAGGGTTATCAGCAGCAGGTCAAAGTAGCGCTGCCGTCGTGTCAGCCGCCTGCAGGGTGTTACGGGAGACAAGGGTTGGTGTAGGTGTAGGGAGCGGGAAAAGGAGAAATGCAGCAGGGAGGTATATTTTTAGTGCTATAGAGAGTATATAAGGTGTAGTACAGGAAAGGATAAAATACATGTTACATATAAATTAGTGAATGGAGAAGTAGTGGGAGTGTTAGTCAAGGGAAAGTGAAAGCTTTATAATGGCTGATAAAGACATGAACATCACAATGATACAAATATCAAAATAAGCCACTTGAATACACCTTAGTTATTGAACACTCAGTCAGTCACGTAGCCAATAAACCCCCACCAGTCACTTTAAATGAACACCACCACAATGACACAAATATCACAGTAAGTCACTTGAATAAACCTTAGTTAATGAACACTCAGTCAGTCATGTAGCCAGACAACCACCACCAGTCAGTCAGTCAGTCAGTGGGTCTCAGTTCACTCACTGCCTGAAGATGGAGAGGTGGAAGGCAGCAGGCAGTATGAAGGCCAGCAGAGTACAGCAGGTGGCACCAATCAGACTCATCAGCACAGCAAAGTTTGGCACGGCACTCACCACCAACCCAGTCATTGTCACCAGCACCAGCCTCACCACATTCTGCAGGACACCAGTTTTATCTTTCAATGTAAGAGGGGGAGATGGCAAAGGGCAACAAGAATAATGGACAGCTTGGTTACGTTAGGTTATGCTTGTGTCTGGATAAATCACTTGGTACCGAGTTTAATATTTGATGAAGGTGTGGATACTTCCCTACCATTATTTTCACCACTCCTACCATATTCTACCCTTCTACCATTGTCATCTATCCTTCCCTCAAAACCCAGCACTTCCTTACCCCCCTGTGAGGCGCTGATGTGAAACCGAGAGACTTGTCCAGGAGATGAGTGACTGGGAACAGCATCATTGGGTAGGTGAAGAAGAGAGACACACCCAGGCAGATCTTGACCACTGCGGCAAAGTCTATGATGGATCCTTGGCCGTGGGGAAGGTTCAGGGTGATGATGTCCATGGTGTCTAAGGAGAACGAAGGGTGAGAATGGTCAGATGGAAACACTTTAACCATTTTATTATAAGACAGAAAAATACAATACAGTAGTTGATGGTGCAAACAGGAAGAAAATTGGAGTAAATAAGGTATAGGGGATAGAAAATGAGGAATAAATGGGATAATAAGCTAAGGTAGTGAGACAGAAAATATAGAATAGGGTAAAATAAACAAAGGTACACTCAGTAAGCCAAAAGTGAGAATTATAATGACAAAGTAGAAAAAGCACATACATAAACTCTAAACAAAATGAGAAGCAAACCACAGGGAAAATAAATAAATGCATAGACACAAAGTAAAAACAATGAAAAGGCAAAAGGGATAAACAAAAAAGTACGCAGACTCACGTGGGCCGAAGGAGGCATAACCGGACACCCCAAAGCAGATGTAGAGAGTGGTGAGGCTGCCCATGGTACACACAAAGATGGACCGAAACTTGTCCCTCATGTGTTCTGCCATTGACTCCTCCAGCGACAGAATCATTCCCGCTCCCTGCCGAGAATTAATCAGAGGGTCACAGCCATGGGTCTGGTCACCATTAAGGTCGTGTCGCTTCTTTACCAGGTCGTCAGGGGTCAAGTCATGTCACTTATTCAAGAGTTGTATTATGAGACACTTCAGCACTGCATTTCCATTACTTTCCAAAATGAGATAGGATTTCAGGATAATTTTGTGGTTCTAGAGACAGATTAATATTATTTCTTTATCTTAGACAGGAAAATCACTCTTAAGAACAAAGCTAATTATCTGTGACCTTCAAAGTAACTGTGATAAGAGAACAAAGCAATTAAAAAATGTTTCTATGATTTTAGTGACAGACTGACACCATTTCTACATTAATAGTGGGAGAAACACTCTTCAAGAACTTGGCTAATCATCTCTGCAGTCTCGTAAAATGTCAAAGTGGCAGATTATTTCTGAATACCAGCCAAGATTACAGTCATTAAAGTTTTATGTTGAAGTGCAGAATCAAATATTCTTTTAGAAATTCAACTTTGTCTCAATCAGAGGAAATTTACCATCAAAATGTATACAGTCTGCTTGATTGATCATACACACACACACACACACACACACACACACACACACACACGTTCAATGAAACTAAGGAAAATACGATCCCTAAAGGACACAAAGAAACACAGCTTTCCACAGAGGAGTATCAAAACCTGGTACAATCTAACTTAAGAAATAACAACAACACACAAACACACACACACACACAATAATTTACCATTAGAAATAACAACAGCAAAACAGCAACAAATGTGCACAAATTGAAAGAAAGATTAGACAAAAATAGAAACAGAGATAGGACCACACAAGACTAACTCTGGCCCTGTAAATACAACAAGGTAAATAGACACACCTCATAGCAGTAGATGGCCACAGCAAAGAAAAATGGGAAGCCCTTGATGGAGAATTCCTTGGGGGTGAAGGGCACCTCCTCCGAGTGGGAGAAGTCAAACCAGAAGACCACAGTGAGGGCCAGAACATTGGAGAACTGTGCAAACAAGCTGTGTGGTGGGAGGGGGAGAAAGATTGTGGATGAGTCATGGAAAGAAATCATTAGCAAAAAAGAGTCAAAGTCAAAAAAGGATTTTCAGTTACAATATACTATCTCCATATGTTCAGTAATAATAATTCTCCATACATGTGTAACTGTATATAATCCTACCTGAAGATGGCCAGCTTGTTGAGGTGGCGCAGTAGAGTAAGGAAGTAGAGAGGCGGGAGGAGCAGCAGAAGCCACAGCTGCTGCGACACCCCTGACACGTAGGTATTGAGGTTCTTGCACAGGTAAATCAGGTAACCACAGCAGAACCCTGGGTAAGACAGAATGGTGCGTTGATATTGGTGGTATGACATGATAGCAAAATGAGGAAGAACGTATCAATAACAAAAATAACAAAAAAAGGAAAATACCAAAAAACACAAGAAATTAAGAACAAGAATGTATCAATAACAAAAATAACAAAAAAAGGAAAACACCAAAAAATACGACAAAATGAGAACAACAAGAAGAACACAACACTAACCAAGCTGTGACACAACAATAGCGATATCAACCAGTCTCTTTCCGCCCGGCCCCAGCGCATACAGCCCCACATCCCCATACGTCAAATCTGTAGAGGGGATGGGGGGGTGTCTCTCATCATCATCCTCATCATCTGTCGAGTCGGGGGGAATGAGAGGAACCTGTGGGGGGGGGGAAGGGTTAGGTTAGGTTAGCATTTGGTTACTGTAAAGTGTAATAGAGCAAGGGTGTTCTCAACATTATTCTATCTTATTTTATTACCTTTTTTTGGGAGGGCTGGGCTTTGGGAGGAAAATAAAGGGGAACCACACGAATGTTGAGAATTCATGAAGGAGGCAATGGAGTGAACGGTTTGAAAATTATTGTGTTAGGTTGGAGGAAGAGGAGGATGAGAAGGTAGTTTCAAGTTACTTCTGTTTTTTTCATCATTCTGTCTGACATCTGTGTGGGAACTGGTATTAAGTGGTCCTCTCAAATGACAAAAAAGTGTGTGTGTGTGTGTGTGTGTGTGTGTGTGTGTGTGTGTGTGTGTGTGTGTGTGTGTGTGTGTGTGTGTGTGTGTGTGTGTGTGCCTTACTCTATCCTCATTACTTACCACATAACAAATGGTGCATTATTATTATTATTATCAGCAGTAGTAGTAGTAGTAGTAGTAATCATACAACTTATAATAGTAATTGTAGTAACATTAGAACTTGTACTAATAATAACAAATAGTAGTAGCAGCAGTAGTCCTAACAATAAATATACAAAGATAAATCCAATATCCAATAAATAAATAAATAAATAAATCTAGCTGGGTAATACCAAACTATGATTACTGAGTTTAAAGAAAAATGTCCCAGGCAAATAAAATAATGATGATGATGATGAAGAAGGAGATAAGGGCCATCTCAACTCCTACAATACTGCAACACATGAGATTAGATAACAGTAGTGCGCTAACCTCGTATGATAAGCCAAATTCTATTAGTTTTCATTCTTGTTCTCATTTAATTTTATGTGATAGTGTGTGTGTGAATCAACATGTGTAGAGATTGTATTGATTTGTTTGTGTGTGTGTGTGTGTGTGTGTGTGTGTGTGTGTGTGTGTGTGTGTGTGTGTGTGTGTGTGTGTGTGTATGTGTGTGTATATATACCAAGTTCACAATCTAAATGACATTCCTGCAGTTGTCTCTATCTAAATCCATCTCTCAATTCTGTAACAATCCTTCCCTCTTTATCACTATTTTCTCTATCATTACACAACACCCCACTACCTTCCCTTACTCCACCACACACTTGCCTTGCTACCACATATCTACCATACACACTTAAGAACGTAAGATGAGGGAAGCTACAAGAGGCCATTATCACTACCTGTCATTACCCAACATTCCACCACCTTCCCTTGCTTCACCATACACACTTCATGCCCACTCACAACAAAAACTGACACATCATTCAAGGCTCCCCATTTTCTTTATTTTTGATGCAAGGGAATCTGGCTCATGGCAAAATAATAAATGGTTAGAGAAAAGGCCCACTGAGGTGCTGGTCCCATGGAATTTATAGAATGTTGTTTTTTCTTTTTCATTTTTTCATTCATTTTTAATTTATCAGTGTGGTTAAGTGTGTAATGATGGAGGCATGAGTGGGGAAGTGTAGGTGTGTGAAATGAGATATATAAGATTACAACATTAAAGAAGATAGTGGAAGGAATCACAGATGTGAAAAATTTATCAATCTAGCATAATTAATATCATTATCGGATCAGGGGATATTGTAATAAAGTAAATGAAGCAAAAGATTCTAGCATGAAAAAAGATGAAAAAGAGAAACAGGAACCCTCATAAAAAACTGACAAAAATAAGTAACAACAAAGTAAACATAAATGAACACCAACTCTTTTCCACCACCAATACACAAATGACACCCGAACACCCACCTTAGTCTCCATGATAATAGAGCGCCCGCCAGCCCTGCCACCAGAGGAGAGGATGGCATACTTGCAGTCCACCAACATGAGCATTGCCGAGACACTGAGATAGCCGACCAGCGCCATGATAATTGCTCCCTCCATGATACCAGACTGTTGGAGGATGGAGAAAAGATGTAAGTTTGCATAGGGGTACACTTAAGATAGAATAAGATCTCTAAAAACGTAGGAACATGAGAAGAGAGGGAAGCTGCAAGAGGCCATCACACCTCCCTATGGCAGTCCCTGTGTGAACAAAACTAATCAATACCATCTATCATCAATCAATTGTGGAGGGAATATGCCAAGGAAACATGTCGCCTCCCCTACCCTATGGTGTCATTCCTAGTGGTCATGCCTCACAAGTCTCCAAGCAGGCTCCCTTCCTGTACCGAGTAACTCACAGCAAGAAACATTGACTCACCACAGCCATGAGTTCTGTGGGTGGGTGTCCTCTTGGCCTCCTCCATGCTGGGTTATCCCTTTCAGAGACAACCCAATAAGTAGGATCGGCTTCTGCGTAGTGTACCACATGCCCATATAGCCACAGTTCACTATTTTCTCTAATTTTATCTCAAAGCTACCTAACGACAGCACTAACAATATCATCACTGAGTCCATTCCAATCATCAACCACTCTAACTGTCAGATAACCAGTTCCTTCCCACTATTTTCCTAAACCTCTAGGAAAATATAAGATACTGTGACTAACTGTAGGAGGAAATAATATAGCATAGGGAAGATGTCAGATAGGATGTAGCCTATAGGGGAACTGTAAAAGTAGACAGAGAGAGAGATTTAAGTCTAGTCTAAAAGTAGACAGAGAGGCAGATAGATAGATAGAGACAGACAAAGAGAAAAGAAAAAAAAGGGAGAGAAAGAGAAAGGGAGGGAGGGAGGGAGGGAGGGAGGGAGGGAGGGAGGGAGAGGGAGAGAGAGAGAGAGAGAGAGAGAGAGAGAGAGAGAGAGAGAGAGAGAGAGAGAGAGGGAGAGGGAGAGAGAGAGAGAGAGAGAGAGAGAGAGAGAGAGAGAGAGAGAGAGAGAGAGAGACTCAGACAGACAGATAGACAGGATGGGGACAAAAGCTGACCCAACACAGGATACAATAACGTCCAAGACTATCTCGGAAGAATTTGGAAACACAGAAAGCCAAAAGGGATTCATAATTATACATACTCGAGGGAATAGCTTAAATAAAGACATATATAAATAAACAAATAAATAAGAACAATAAATAACATGATATAACCAAAATAAACATACAATACCAATACAAAACCAAGAAAAAATAAGATGATAAAGAGATTAATAAAATATACAATGAAAAAAATAATGAACATGGGTACCATATATAATAGATAATAAATAAATAAAAAAACATTAAAGAAAATAGAAATCAAAAGAGAACAAGCAAACCAATAAAAATAAAAAAACAAAACTAGCACTCTCTCTCTCTCTTTCTATCTCACAGACACAGACATACACACACACACACACCAAGTCCCTATGTTCTTGCTCTGAATGACATCACTAGAGCCAGAGGAAGTCTAGAAACTAAAGAAAAAGACAGGACATCCCCTCATTGGAATTACCAAGGAAATCCCAACAAACGTCATCCTTTGTCTCGATTCTTTTTGTTCACTTGCCAATTTAATTCCGTTTATTAATTAATCTTGTCCTGCGTTTTCTTTTCTTTCATAATATCTGGTTTCTGTTCATCTCCTGTTCTTTTTTCTTTCCTTGACAAATGCCATCCTTACTTTATTGCCCTGTGCATCTGATTCTGCATTCTCCCTTCCTTTCACCATTGTATCATTCTATCTAGTTCCCGTCCTCCCTTCCTAGTGTATTCTTAAGTTACCAGTTAATTAAGGACAATGGAAGGTTTATATAATCATAGCTTAACATGGGATTAGTTCAGAGCAGGTAGAAAGTTTGTATATTAAGACAAGCAAGGAGTTAAGATTGTATGGTAGTTTAGAACAAGTTTAGGTTTAGCAGGCAGAGTTTCAAGTTTAGACAAGCAGATACAAGTTTGAAGAATGTTAGTTTAGCACAGGATGAGAAAATTTGTATAATCTTAGTTTAGACACATAAATACAGAGTTAGTTTGCATAATCTTAGTTCAGAGAAACGGAGAGTTAAGATTACATAGTATTAGTTTAGCATAGAATAAGTTAAGGAAAGCAAGAAGAGTTCTATCTTAGTTTAGCAGAGGGGTAGTTGAGGCAAGCAGGCAGAAAAGTTTAGGTAAGCAATTTGTACATGTTAGTTTAGCACAGAATGAAATGAGGAACGAAGCAGAACCAGTAAGAATCCAAAACAATTTGTATAATCTTAGTTTAGAGAAGCAGAGAGTTAAATTTATATAGCATTAGTTTGGTATAGAATAGGTTTAGGAAAGTAGGAAGAGAGTTGCATCTTAGTTTAGCAGAGGGTTCATTGAGGCAAACAGACAGGAAGTGGAAGTAAAGAGTCAGGTTGTAACAGTGAGAATTAGCTTCATACAAGTGTTACTGTTAAATTCACATCTGCCACCTACACACCTAAACATCTTGAGGTTTACAAGGTCTCTCTCTCTCTCTCTCTCTCTCTCTCTGTCTCTCTCTCAAACCCTTCAGTACTGTAATGTATTTTCATATTCATTCCATTTATTATTTATCAATTTCCTACAGCTTCAGAAACTCATGTGGGGATGAAAATAGCACAAACTCAGGCCATTAATCTTCTGACCTCAAAAAACCCTTCCTTACGTCATTAAAATATTTTAATCACACCTAAAACTCGTGGTAAACATGTAGCCCATTACTGAAGGAGTTAACCTCGTTTCTGACCAAGCTGAACTCAACCTTTACCTAATGCGATCTAACTTCTTATGACCCTCAAATGACTGTGTTCCTTTCCCATCCTTAATTCATCCACTATTCTCTAACACACACACACAGGCACAATGATGAAGTAAGAGACTTAAACAAGAGGACATTCAATGAAACTAAGGAAAGGAAGATGCCTAAAGGACACATAGAAACACGTCTCACCACAGAGGAGTATTGAAACCTACAATCATTTAATACAAGAAATAATAACAGCAACAAGTGTGCACAAATTCAAAGAAAGATTAGAGAAGTATAGAAATGGAGACTGGATCATACCAAATTAACTCAGGCCCCGTAAATTTCAACTGGGTGAATACACATACACACACAACCGTAAATTATTATTATTATTATTATTATTATTATTATTATTACACACACACACACACACACACACACACACACCCTCTTCCCTCAAGCCCTAATCTCCTCATAACCCTAAAATTATCTTGCTTTCCTTATCAAACCCTTTCTTTTCGTAAATATCAGCATTATATTCTTAATTCACCTCTCTCTCTCTCTCTCTCTCTCTCTCTCTCTCTCTCTCTCTCTCTAATCCTAAGTCTACAGCAAAGGCAAGACCCAAATCTGTCCTTCTAATGCACAGCCCCATTCCTTGAGTCAATATTTCAGTGGGCAGA
>JAHFWG010000265.1:10557-30869 GCA_020233015.1 Callinectes sapidus | reverse complement strand
ATATGAATAAAAAAATAGTATAATCAATCCATTTCCCCAAAAAAGCTTCACAGACTTGACACGAACCAGCCCTTATATACCCAATTAAAAATATATATACATGTATAGTATAAATTCCTACTATATAGCTGTAGAAATAGCTTATAATACACCACAACCACAACCAGATGTATTTGCTTTCTCTCTCTCTCTCTCTCACACTCTCTAATATAGAGAAACAAATTTTCATCTCTTTCCTAAACAGCTGCAGTGACTGGCTAGCTAACATCCCAAGCATTAATGAGGAGAGTGCACAGTTGCCCTAAGCAGTGATGTCGCAAAGAACAGTGAATTCCAGGAGTTAAATTAAGTAAATGTTCATATATAGGTAGCCATTTCTCGGTTATTTTAGTCTCTTCCTGGTTCTTCTCAGGAATGGCAGTGAATGAGGAGAGTGCACAGCTGCCCCAAACAGTGATGTCACAAAGAACACTGAATTCCGGGAGTCAAATTAAAGGTTCAGAGGGATTTCTTGGTTATTCTCAGTCTCCTCTTCCTGTTTCTTCTCGGGAATGGCAACACAAACGGGTTATTTAACTTATCAATTGTAACTATTTATTTTTTTGCCACTAGCCTCTCCTTCCTGTGGCACCTCTGAGTGTGAGTTATTTACACCAATATTTGGGCACAGTTTTAATATGGAACTTTGGAGCTTTCAGTGGTAAAATCAAGAGCCACTGAAATTAGTTTTGTATTAGAGAGTCAGTTGATGCCTTAGCAAACACCAAGGACTGGCAATGTGGAGGTATGAAGTTGCTTGATATTGATTTAGATAGTGTGTGGAATATTAATGGCACTGGCTGAAGTTATCATGGAGTGTTCAAAATGTTAATCCACACCTGGCTGTCTCCCACACACCACATACCATAGCAAAAGCAAAGCACACTGCTTCATTCAATGCAAACATACTATTCTTTCTACAAATTGAAGTTATAGCAGAATTTCACAGACTAGCAAGCACTGCCTCATTCTGTATACATTTCAAAACATTCCTCTTACACATGAAATCTTCTATGGAAAATTCACAAAGGGCATTGAGAGAAATGGAGCAGCAAACCTGGGCTTGTAATGAAAGATTTTAAAGTATGTATTTTCCTTAGACAAATTACTAGTCTTAAAATCTATCTAAGCCTTCCAAAATTGGTGATGTACTTCAGCCAATATCTCACCACCAGTAAATTTGAAGCTGCTGATGAGATACTGACTAAAATACAACACCAATTTCCAGAGGTTAAGATGGATTTTAACATTGGAAATTTATCTCAGGAAAGGATACATACTTGAGAATCTCTGTCAATATGTGCCCTGGTTAGTGAGAGAGCCAGCCTTGAGGTATGGGGCATATTGCACAGTATAATCTGTACGTTGCAACAAGGAAGTGTAACGGGTCGGAAACCAGTCTGAGATATCGCCACTCCCACAAGAAGCAGAATGATGAGAAATACACGTCACAGGGTACACTATAGCACATGAGGCAGTCCTTAATAATACTGCCTTGATATCATGATCTGGGAAGACTGTGGGGAGAGAGAGCACCAGGAATCTGCCAGGAGGAGCACTCACCACTCACCACTCACCACCACCACCGCTGCCCTCCCTCACGACACTCTACAACAGCTACGCCATCTCCACCCTCAACACTACATCACCAGTTGTCCAACACCTTATTAGATATATGTATGTATAACCTTTTACATTCTGTGTGTCATTGTGGCACCTTCGGGTATCATGACATAATTATAAGGTGCTGGATGAACACACACACACACACACACACACACACTCCTACCCATTATTTCCCCCTGCCCCATTTCTGCCCTGATAGGATGCCTGGCTACCCTGATGGTCAGCTTGCACTGCCCTGACCACACCCTCACCCCAGCAACGGGTGCTGGGCCTGCCCCGCCCCGCTGCCACACGCTAGGCCGTACAAAACTGTCCCGTTCTTGCACCAAAAATGTAACAATATATTACAGCCTATGTACACTGTAATGGCCTAGGGGAGGCAGCTCTCAGGTGGGGGGTGCCTGAGCGGTGACGGGGGGGAGGGGAGAGGCTGCTTCCGCCTTGGGCACCACCACACCAGCACTGTGGCTTATGCCAGATGCAGAGCCACCAGGTGGCACACCCCTGGCTGCACCACTATTGGATGACTCACTACTGGGCACAGTGCCACTCTGTGCAGCACTCTTTGGCGACTCCTCAGTTCGCGACACCACCTCACTGAGTGAAGCACTGCTAGGCACATCACTGCTGAGGGGATCACCCCCGGGTAGAAAAGCACTGACCAGAGGACTGGGCTGACCCACTGGCACTGCCTTCCCTGACAAAGACTGTGGCTTAATAGGACTCGGCACCTCCGACTTCAGCCCGGCATCCGGAGGTGGCGGTGCCGTGGCAGGGCGAGGGGCGGCACTCCCAGCCTTGCCGGGACCCTGCCCCGACTGTCCCTCTGAGCCGTACTTCTTGACAGCCTCAGAGATGTTGGCCAGGATGGGGGTGGTGATGTGGGCTGGGGCCAGGTGTGGGGGAGGTGTCTGGTGGTGGGAAGAGACGTTCTTGTGGGAGGAGAACTCATCCAGGGCCAGCAGAGGGTCGTGGGCCTGGCTCATGCGGTCGAAGGCGTCCCACAGGCCCACCACAGAGCCCACCACACCCAGGGTTATCAGCAGCAGGTCAAAGTAGCGCTGCCGTCGTGTCAGCCGCCTGCAGGGTGTTATGGGAGACAAGGGTTGGTGTAGGTGTAGGGAGCGGGAAAAGGAGAAATGCAGCAGGGAGGTATATTTTTAGTGCTATAGAGAGTATATAAGGTGTAGTACAGGAAAGGATAAAATACATGTTACATATAAATTAGTGAATGGAGAAGTAGTGGGAGTGTTAGTCAAGGGAAAGTGAAAGCTTTATAATGGCTGATAAAGACATGAACATCACAATGAAACAAATATCAAAATAAGCCACTTGAATACATCTTAGTTAATGAACACTCAGTCAGTCACGTAGCCAATAAACCCCCACCAGTCACTTTAAATCAACACCACCACAATGACACAAATATCAAAGTAAGTCACTTGAATAAACAGTTAATGAACACTCAGTCAGTCATGTAGCCAGACAGTCAGTGTAGTCAGAAACAAATATCAAAATAAGCCACTTGAATACATCTTAGTTAATGAACACTCAGTCAGTCACGTAGCCAATAAACCCCCACCAGTCACTTTAAATCAACACCACCACAATGACACAAATATCAAAGTAAGTCACTTGAATAAACAGTTAATGAACACTCAGTCAGTCATGTAGCCAGACAGTCAGTGTAGTCAGTCAGTCAGTGGGTCTCAGTTCACTCACTGCCTGAAGATGGAGAGGTGGAAGGCAGCAGGCAGTATGAAGGCCAGCAGAGTACAGCAGGTGGCACCAATCAGACTCATCAGCACAGCAAAGTTTGGCACGGCACTCACCACCAACCCAGTCATTGTCACCAGCACCAGCCTCACCACATTCTGCAGGACACCAGTTTTATCTTTCAGTGTAAGAGGGGGAGATGGCAAAGGGCAACAAGAATAATGGACAGCTTGGTTACGTTAGGTTATGCTTGTGTCTGGATAAATCACTTGGTACCGAGTTTAATATTTGATGAAGGTGTGGATACTTCCCTACCATTATTTTCACCACTCCTACCTTACTCTACCCTTCCCCCAAAACCCAGCACTTCCTTACCCCCCTGTGAGGCGCTGATGTGAAACCGAGAGACTTGTCCAGGAGATGAGTGACTGGGAACAGCATCATTGGGTAGGTGAAGAAGAGAGACACACCCAGGCAGATCTTGACCACTGCGGCAAAGTCTATGATGGATCCTTGGCCGTGGGGAAGGTTCAGGGTGATGATGTCCATGGTGTCTAAGGAGAACGAAGGGTGAGAATGGTCAGATGGAAACATTGGAACCATATTATTTTAAGACAGAAAAATACAATACAGTAGTTGATGGTGCAAACAGGAAGAAAATTGGAGTAAATAAGGTATAGGGGATAGAAAATGAGGAATAAATGGGATAATAAGCTAAGGTAGTGAGACAGAAAATATAGAATAGGGTAAAATAAACAAAGGTACACTCATAGTAAGCCAAAAGTGAGAATTATAATGAAAAAGTAGAAAAAACACATACATAAACTCTGTAAACAAAATGAGAAGCAAACCACAGGGAAAATAAATAAATGAATAGACACAAAGTAAAAACAATGAAAAGGGAAAACGGATAAACAAAAAAGTACGCAGACTCACGTGGGCCGAAGGAGGCATAACCGGACACCCCAAAGCAGATGTAGAGAGTGGTGAGGCTGCCCATGGTACACACAAAGATGGACCGAAACTTGTCCCTCATGTGTTCTGCCATTGACTCCTCCAGCGACAGAATCATTCCCGCTCCCTGCCGAGAATTAATCAGAGGGTCACATCCACGGGTCAGGTCACCATTCAGGTTGTGTCACTTCTTTACCAGGTCGTCAGGGGTCAAGTCATGTCACTTAATCAAGAGTTGTATTATGAGACACTTCAGCACTGCATTTCCATTACTTTCCAAAATGAGATAGGATTTCAGGATAATTTTGTGGTTCTAGAGACAGATTGATATTATTTCTTTATCTTAGACAGGAAAAACACTCTTAAGAACAAAGCTAATTATCTGTGACCTTCAAAGTAATGTGATAAGAGAACAAAGCAATTAAAAAATGTTTCTATGATTTTAGTGACAGACTGACACCATTTCTACATTAATAGTGGGAGAAACACTCTTCAAGAACTTGGCTAATCATCTCTGCAGTCTCGTAAAATGTCAAAGTGGCAGATTATTCCTGAATACCAGCCAAGATTACAGTCATTAAAGTTTTATGTTGAAGTGCAGAATCAAATATTCTTTTAGAAATTCAACTTTGTCTCAATCAGAGGAAATTTACCATCAAAATGTATACAGTCTGCTTGATTGATCATACACACACACACACACACACACACACACACACGTTCAATGAAATTAAGGAAAATACGATCCCTAAAGGACACAAAGAAACACAGCTTTCCACAGAGGAGTATCAAAATCTGGAATAATCTAACTTAAGAAATAACAACAACACACACACACACACACACACACACAATAATTTACCATTAGAAATAACAACAGCAAAACAGCAACAAATGTGCACAAATTGAAAGAAAGATTAGACAAAAATAGAAACAGAGATAGGACCACACAAGATTAACTCTGGCCCTGTACATACAACAAGGTAAATAGACACACCTCATAGCAGTAGATGGCCACAGCAAAGAAGAATGGGAAGCCCTTGATGGAGAATTCCTTGGGGGTGAAGGGCACCTCCTCCGAGTGGGAGAAGTCGAACCAGAAGACTACAGTGAGGGCCAGAACATTGGAGAACTGTGCAAACAAGCTGTGTGGTGGGAGGGGGAGAAAGATTGTGGATGAGAGTCATGGAAAGAAAATATTAGCAAAAAGGAGAGATGGAGGAAAAGTGAGAGGGAAAGTCAGGAAGGCTCGTATTCTTAAACACTTCTGTATTTCACCTCCACAATTTTGAAAGGTGTTATTTGAGCTTAGATGAGTTTTTTTTATTTTCAGTTATCATCCTTTTAATCTTCCTCTTTTCCTTCTTTTCTTCTTACCATTAGTACTCCTTGGTTCATGTATAATTGTATATAATCATACCTAAAGATGGCTAACTTGTTTTGTCTTTTCCATTTTTTTATTATTTTCAGTTACAATAATTCTTCATATGTTCAGTTATAATAATTCTTCATACATGTGTAACCGTACATAATCCTACCTGAAGATGGCCAGCTTGTTGAGGTGGCGCAGTAGGGTAAGGAAGTAGAGAGGCGGGAGGAGCAGCAGAAGCCACAGCTGCTGCGACACCCCTGACACGTAGGTATTGAGGTTCTTGCACAGGTAAATCAGGTAACCACAGCAGAACCCTGGGTAAGATAAAATGGTGCGTCGATATTGGTGGTAAGACATGATAGCAAAATGAGGAAGAATGTATCAATGACAAAAATAACAAAAAAAGGAAAATACCAAAAAACACAAGAAATTGAGAACAAGAATGTATCAATAACAAAAAAAACAAAAAAATGAAAACACCAAAAAAACACGACAAAATGAGAACAACAACAACAAGAACACAACACTAACCAAGCTGTGACACAACAATAGCGATATCAACCAGTCTCTTCCCGCCCGGCCCCAGCGCATACAGCCCCACATCCCCATACGTCAAATCTGTAGAGGGGATGGGGGGGTGTCTCTCATCATCATCCTCATCATCTGTGGAGTCGGGGGGAATGAGCGGGACCTGTGGGGGGGGAAGGGTTAGGTTAGGTTAGTGTTTGGTTACTGTAAAGTGTAATAGAGCAAGGGTGTTCTCATCATTATTCTATCTTATTTTATTACCTTTTTTTTAGGAGGGGTGGGCTTTGGGTGGGAAATAAAGGGGAACCACACGAATGTTGAGAATTCATGAATGGGGCAATGGAGTGAACGGTTTGAAAATTATTGTGTTAGGTTGGAGGAAGAGGAGGATGAGAAGGTAGTTTCAAGTTACTTCTGTTTTTTTCATCATTCTGTCTGACATCTGTGTGGGAACTGGTATTAAGTGGTCCTCTCAAATGTCAAAAAAGTGTGTGTGTGTGTGTGTGTGTGCCTTATTCTATCCTCATTACTTACCACATAACAAATGGTGTATTATTATTATTATCATTATCATTAGTAGTAGTAGTAGTAGTAACAAACATACAACTTATAATAGTAATTGTAGTAACATTAGAACTTGTACTAATAATAACAAATAGTAGTACCAGCAGTAGTACTAACAATAAATATACAAAGATAAATCCAATAACCAATAAATAAATAAATAAATAAATCTAGCTGGAGTAATACCAAACTATGATTACTAAGTTTAAAGAAAAATGTCCCAGGCAAAGGAAATAATGATGATGATGATGATGAAGGAGATAAGAGCCATCTCAACTCCTACAATACTGCAACACATGAGATTAGATAACAGTAGTGCACTAACCTCGTATGATAAGCCAAATTCTATTAGTTTTCATTCTTGTTCTCATTTAATTTTATGTGATAGTGTGTGTGTGAATCAACATGTGTAGAGATTGTATTGATTTGTTTGTGTGTGTGTGTGTGTGTGTGTGTGTGTGTGTGTGTGTGTGTGTGTGTGTGTGTGTGTGTGTGTGTGTATGTGTGTGTATATATACCAAGTTCACAATCTAAATGACATTCCTGCAGTTGTCTCTATCTAAATCCATCTCTCAATTCTGTAACAATCCTTCCCTCTTTATCACTATTTTCTCTATCATTACACAACACCCCACTACCTTCCCTTACTCCACCACACACTTGCCTTGCTACCACATATCTACCATACACACTTAAGAACGTAAGATGAGGGAAGCTACAAGAGGCCATTATCACTACCTGTCATTACCCAACATTCCACCACCTTCCCTTGCTTCACCATACACACTTCATGCCCACTCACAACAAAAACTGACACATCATTCAAGGCTCCCCATTTTCTTTATTTTTGATGCAAGGGAATCTGGCTCATGGCAAAATAATAAATGGTTAGAGAAAAGGCCCACTGAGGTGCTGGTCCCATGGAATTTATAGAATGTTGTTTTTTCTTTTTCATTTTTTCATTCATTTTTAATTTATCAGTGTGGTTAAGTGTGTAATGATGGAGGCATGAGTGGGGAAGTGTAGGTGTGTGAAATGAGATATATAAGATTACAACATTAAAGAAGATAGTGGAAGGAATCACAGATGTGAAAAATTTATCAATCTAGCATAATTAATATCATTATCGGATCAGGGGATATTGTAATAAAGTAAATGAAGCAAAAGATTCTAGCATGAAAAAAGATGAAAAAGAGAAACAGGAACCCTCATAAAAAACTGACAAAAATAAGTAACAACAAAGTAAACATAAATGAACACCAACTCTTTTCCACCACCAATACACAAATGACACCCGAACACCCACCTTAGTCTCCATGATAATAGAGCGCCCGCCAGCCCTGCCACCAGAGGAGAGGATGGCATACTTGCAGTCCACCAACATGAGCATTGCCGAGACACTGAGATAGCCGACCAGCGCCATGATAATTGCTCCCTCCATGATACCAGACTGTTGGAGGATGGAGAAAAGATGTAAGTTTGCATAGGGGTACACTTAAGATAGAATAAGATCTCTAAAAACGTAGGAACATGAGAAGAGAGGGAAGCTGCAAGAGGCCATCACACCTCCCTATGGCAGTCCCTGTGTGAACAAAACTAATCAATACCATCTATCATCAATCAATTGTGGAGGGAATATGCCAAGGAAACATGTCGCCTCCCCTACCCTATGGTGTCATTCCTAGTGGTCATGCCTCACAAGTCTCCAAGCAGGCTCCCTTCCTGTACCGAGTAACTCACAGCAAGAAACATTGACTCACCACAGCCATGAGTTCTGTGGGTGGGTGTCCTCTTGGCCTCCTCCATGCTGGGTTATCCCTTTCAGAGACAACCCAATAAGTAGGATCGGCTTCTGCGTAGTGTACCACATGCCCATATAGCCACAGTTCACTATTTTCTCTAATTTTATCTCAAAGCTACCTAACGACAGCACTAACAATATCATCACTGAGTCCATTCCAATCATCAACCACTCTAACTGTCAGATAACCAGTTCCTTCCCACTATTTTCCTAAACCTCTAGGAAAATATAAGATACTGTGACTAACTGTAGGAGGAAATAATATAGCATAGGGAAGATGTCAGATAGGATGTAGCCTATAGGGGAACTGTAAAAGTAGACAGAGAGAGAGATTTAAGTCTAGTCTAAAAGTAGACAGAGAGGCAGATAGATAGATAGAGACAGACAAAGAGAAAAGAAAAAAAAGGGAGAGAAAGAGAAAGGGAGGGAGGGAGGGAGGGAGGGAGGGAGGGAGGGAGGGAGAGGGAGAGAGAGAGAGAGAGAGAGAGAGAGAGAGAGAGAGAGAGAGAGAGAGAGACTCAGACAGACAGATAGACAGGATGGGGACAAAAGCTGACACTATACAGGATACAATAACGTCCAAGACTATCTAGGAAGAATTTGGAAACACAGAAAGCCAAAAGTGATTCATAATTATACATACTGAAGAGGGAATACCTTAAATAAAGACATATATAAATAAACAAATAAATACGAACAATAAATAACATTGTATAAGCAAAATAAACATACAATACCAATACAAAACCAAGAAAAATAAGAAGATAAAGAGATTAATAAAATGTACAATGAAAAAAATAATGAACATGGGTAGCATATATAATAGATAATAAATAAAAAAAAAACATTAAAGAAAATAGAAATCAAAAGAGAACAAGCAAACCAATAAAGATAAAAAACAAAACTAGCACTCTCTCTCTCTCTTTCCATCTCACAGACACAGACACACACACACACATACACTAAGTGCCTTATGTTCTTGCTCTTAATGACATCACTAGAGCCAGAGGAAGTCTAGAAATTAAAGAAAAAGACAGGACATTCCCTGACTGGAATTACCGAGGAAATCCCAACAAACGTCATCCTTTGTCTCAATTTTTTTTGTTCACTTGCCAATTTAATTCCGTTTATTAATTAACCTTGTTCTGCGTTTTCTTTTCTTTCATAATATCTGGTCGGTGTTCATCTTCTGTTCTTTCTTTCTTTCCTTTACAAATGCCATCCTTACTTTGTTGCCCTGTTCATCTGATTCTCCATTCTCCCTTCCTTTCACCATTGTATCATTCTATTGTTCCCGTCCTCCCTTCCTAGTGTATTCTTAAGTTACCAGTTAATTAAGGACAATGGAAGGTTTATATAATCCTAGCTTAACATGGGATTAGTTCAGAGCAGGTAGAAAGTTTGTATATTAAGACAAGCAAGGAGTTAAGTTTGTATGGTAGTTTAGCACAAGTTTAGGTTTAGCAGGCAGAGTTTCAAGTTTAGACAAGCAGATATAAGTTTGTAGAATGTTAGTTTAGTACAGGATGAGAAAATTTGTATAATCTTAGTTTAGACACATAAATACAGAGTTAGTTTGCATAATCTTAGTTCAGAGAAACGGAGAGTTAAGATTACATAGTATTAGTTTAGCATAGAATAAGTTAAGGAAAGCAAGAAGAGTTACATCTTAGTTTAGCAGAGGGGTAGTTGAGGCAAGCAGGCAGAAAAGTTTAGGTAAGCAATTTGTACATGTTAGTTTAGCACAGAATGAAATGAGGAACGAAGCAGAACCAGTAAGAACCCAAAACAATTTGTATAATCTTAGTTTAGAGAAGCAGAGAGTTCAATTTATATAGCATTAGTTTGGTATAGAATAGGTTTAGGAAAGTAGGAAGAGAGTTGCATCTTAGTTTAGTAGAGGGTTCATTGAGGCAAACAGACAGGAAGCGGAAGTAAAGAGTCAGGTTGTAACAGTGAGAATTAGCTTCATACAAGTGTTACTGTTAAATTCACATCTGCCACCTACACACCTAAACATCTTGAGGTTTACAAGGTCTCTCTCTCTCTCTCTCTCTCTCTCTCTGTCTCTCTCTCAAACCCTTCAGTACTGTAATGTATTTTCATATTCATTCCATTTATTATTTATCAATTTCCTACAGCTTCAGAAACTCATGTGGGGATGAAAATAGCACAAACTCAGGCCATTAATCTTCTGACCTCAAAAAACCCTTCCTTACGTCATTAAAATATTTTAATCACACCTAAAACTCGTGGTAAACATGTAGCCCATTACTGAAGGAGTTAACCTCGTTTCTGACCAAGCTGAACTCAACCTTTACCTAATGCGATCTAACTTCTTATGACCTTCAAATGACTGTGTTCCTTTCCTATCCTTAATTCATCCACTATTCTCTAACACACACACACACATGCACAGTGATGAAGTGAGAGACTTTAAACAAAAACGAGAGGACATTCAATGAAACTAAGGAAAGGAAGATGCCTGAAGGACACAAAGAAACACACCTCACCACAGAGGAGTATTGAAACCTACAATCATTTAATACAAGAAATAATAACAGCAACAAGTGTGCACATATTCAAAGAAAGATTAGAGAAGTATAGAAATGGAGACTGGATCATACCAAATTAACTCAGGCCCTGTAAATTTCAACTGGGTGAATACACATACACACACAACCATAAATTATTATTATTATTATTATTATTATTATTATTACTATTATTATTATTACACACACACACACACACACACACACACACACACACACACACACACACACAACCTCTTCCCTCAAGCCCTTTTCTCCTCATAACCCTAAAATTATCTTGCTTTCCTTATCAAACCCTTTCTTTTTGTAAATATCAGCATTATATCCTTAATTCACCTCTCTCTCTCTCTCTCTCTCTCTCTCTCTCTCTCTCTCTCTCTCTCTCTCTCTCTCTCTCTCTCTCTCTAATCTTAAGTCTACAGCAAAGGCAAGACCCAAATCTGTCCTTCTAATGCACAGCCCCATTCCTTGAGTCAATATTTCAGTGGGCAGATGTACACCACAGCTGTGCTAAGCTTATGAAGAGAATATGCACAGGTGTGGGACTGATGAATAGTGAGAGGGAGAGGGAGAGAGAGAGAGAGAGAGAGAGAGAGAGAGAGAGAGAGAGAGAGAGAGAGAGAGAGAGAGAGAGAGAGAGAGAGAGAAACTTTATCAATAGTTTTCTCTCTCTGCTCTCTTTGCATTGTCGGTTGATTAAGAGTAGACAGTTCTAAAAAATAAGTAAGTGATAAGTGTTTCCTATCTTGCCACTTGTGATGTGAGTTACTTAAGAGTATATAGAAAAAATAGGTATTGATCTTTGTGTCTATCTTAACTGACAGGCTTTTGAATGTTGAGTTAGTGTTAGGCTTTTTAAGGTAAGAGAGAAATGCTGGCTGAGGGAAAAAAGAAACAAATAATGAAAATAAAAATAAAAAAACCACTAAATTTGCCAATCCCCTGAGAGTTCAAAAGAGCTAGCCGAAAGGCAGGGACAAATTGGAAATCTCCCTCGTAAATAAAGTGAAAGAAGTTGGAAATATAGTTCTAAGCAGGTAGGGAGTTCCACAGTTTCGTTGGGATTCATGTGATAGGATAGCTGGTAAAGGTTCATACTTACTAATAATACTTTCACATTTCTTCTTATTCATTCAACGTTTTATCATACTTACTGGAAATTATTACTTTCTTTCATAATTAATAACAATAGTCATATCTCTTCTCATTCAACAGTAATCTCTATTCTACTTACTGGATCCTATTACTTTTGTTCATAATCATTACCAATACTATCATATTTCTTCTCATTCAACATTTTATTATACGTACCTACTGGATGCTGTTATTTTCATTCTTTATCACTAACAATACTGTCACATTTCCTCTTATTCACTATCAATCTATTACTACTCTAGCTGAACAATGAACTATGTTTTCATTCATAATTACTAGCAAACTTGTATTATTTTCATGACATGCCTTCCTTACTGTCTATTTTGTACACCAATTTTGGTTCTGTAGTTTGTTGTTTATTGCGATGAAATGTTTTAAAAGTGTGAATATTGTTGGCTCTCCCCCATCACATGAAATATATATATATGTAACACAATACCATATGATACATTCAACCCTACTTTAAAGACCTGACCGTACCAACCTTGTCTCTTCAGCCACATGACTCATGATATCTTGCTTCATTTATCCCATCAACCTGCCACTAATGAACCATAATAATAATAACTCTATCCATGTGAAATGCAATTAAACAGTATGGGAATTATACACAAGTGACACCAATGACCCACAGATTGGTGAAAATAATCGGCATTTCTCACACACACATACGCACACACACACACACCTGCATGAGACACGTGAGCTAAATGAGCAAAAATGAACTGACTTTACTAGCATTTCTCACACTCACAACTGCGCTGGGATAATTTTCTGGTTAATAACTGTATGTTTACCAAGCAAATGGGAGGTAATTACATAATAATCTACCATTAAGTGCAAAGATAGTTTATTTGGCGTTCTCATTTTGCAGTTCTATTATGGTGAGTTTGCGTTTAACACTGAGATGTGAGAAAAGTAGACTAGTGGTTGAAAGGAGATTTGGTGAATGAATGTAGTATAAAAAATGAAAGAAGCTGAAGAGAGAAGAAAAAGAGATGGAATCGAAAAGAAATTTAGTGAGTGAATTTAGTATAAGAAAAGTATTGCATGTGCAGTTAATTCTGAGATGAAAGAAAATTAAGAGAAGGAAAAGTGATGAAATAGTTGAAAGAAAATTTAGTAAGTGAATGTAGTATAGGACTAGAAATTCCTCAAGAAAAGTTAGATACATAAGAATCTCTATTAATACAAGCCCTGAAACTTATGTAGGGATTAAAACAGTGAAGATTGGCCATTAATCCTTCTTAATGTCAATAAAATCATCTCATCACATCTACAGCTTGTGGTAAAAATGTACCCCAGTACTGAAGGGGTTAATTCCTCAGAAGATGAGACAGAAAGAAATATAAAAGTAATGAAAGTGAAGAGAGGAAGGGAAGCTACAGTAGTCAGCAAATGTAATATAGGACAAGTGAGTGTTGCATCTGAGAAAAGAGAACATGAGTGAAGGGAAAATGTAGTTTTGATTTTTTGAGTGAGAGGAAGGAAAAGTGATGGAACAGTAAAAAGAAGGAGGATTAGTGTAAAAATGTAGTATTCTTCTCTATGTAAGAGATGCAATACTATGATGGTGAGAAAGAAGCTAAAGACAGTGAGTGGGTCAGAGGAGAGGAGTTGATACAACAAAAGCTCTAGATTCCACCCTATACATAAATAAAAAGTAAGAGTGGAATCCCTCCATACATGCAAAGAGTACTTTATACATCGGCAGTATTATTATTAGTTCTTTTTAGTGAGAGAAGACAAAACAGGCAATATAAGGCAACAAGGAAGACTCTAAGGATAGAACATGTACCTTTTGGGGAAATTGTCTAAAAACACAATCAGGAAAAAATCTAAGGACAAATTAAACTACATCTAACTAAACCTACAGTAAGAATATATTAATTTAATTACTAAAGCCTTACAAAAGTCGTCCCCTACACTGGAAACATCACAGATATGTCCTGTAACATGTACTCTATCACCTTGCATACCTTTTTAATGATTAGAAGGGAGATTTTCGACCTGACACAAACACACACACACATCAATCAAAGCAATCAAGACCAACAGCAACAATACAGCCGCAGGTGACACCAGCACACCTGTCCCTTTACATCAATAACCTATGCGAGTGACTCAGTTCATGGGTACACAGCAAAAATAACACTTGTATTCTGAAGACCCACTCACCCACAGCCACCCTCACACAGGGGGTAGGTATGAAGTGTACAGATTTGAAATGATAAAAACTCACAATATAGAAATGCGATACCAAATAACACAGACGAGAAAGTAACATGAGAAGTAAATAACAAACAAACGTCAAAATGTACACAGACGAGTTTTGCAGCCACGTATAAGAGAAACACACAACACACTCTACAATGAACCAATACAGTTCTGGGTGACACCACGACACATACACATCATTACAACCTAACCACAACCAGAATAAACCCAAACAGAACACAGCATGCACTAATACCACAAACACACCTGTAATGCAACACCTATCCACATACGCACCTCTTTATAAGCGAAGGGTAGTCCTAACATTCCCGCGCCTATGAAGGACACGAAGATGTTAGCCACCATTTTCACGGGGCTGGTGATCCCCGGGGCGACGTGGTGACCCATGGCGAGGCACTGACATTCACACAGCCTGCCTCACGTCACCCGCCACCCAGACATAAGCCATTACACACACACACCACGGCTGCCAACCTTCCCAGCTCACCCCAGTGCCAGACCCAGACCGAGACCAAGATTGGAGTCTAATCTTGGTACTTCGCTGCTTCTGTAGGGAAATAGAATGGGAATGTGGTGATTAGTTATCTATTTCTATCTTTAATGCGGAATATTTTCTCCAGGAACTCGTTTTTAGAGGTTCCGTTATTCTTTTATTTGTCTTTTTACAGTTTTACGATCTTATTTTCTTTCCTATTTACTCGCAATAAGGTGATCAGTATCTATTGATGCCTCTAACATAGTACATTCTCTCCAGGAACTCATTTTTGGATCTCAACTATCATGTCATTCGTCTTTCTACAGTCTACATATCCCAGTGCACTTCCTTTCTCCTATAACACTCCCAAATTCCCTTCCATTATCTCATTTTGGTGTTCTTTATATATCAGCGTCATCTGTAGAGGGATAAGGGTAAGGAAGGACTTCGCTACAGCCTCAGTCCTTCTCTCATTCATCTCTCAATAGTCCCACACCAATCCCATTCATTCCCATCATTATTTTCTTGTCTTTCTCGCTCTAGTTGCTTCCTACGCAGTCAATATCACTCGCCTTGTGTTTCTCTTATCTCTACACAATCGAGACGCAGACAGATTATGAGTCATTCGCTTCATAATAACTGGAAGGTGATAGTGAAGGAAAGATTGTGTTATGTAGAAAGGGGAAGTCAATGAATGCATTTTAGTTATGTGTAAAAGTTATTTCTAGGAGCAATGTTAGAATTAAAGTGAAGATCAAGATTTTTCTCAACATTTTGGTAGATAAAAGGAGGTTTAAGAGGACGTTATGGAACAGTTTGGGGAAAATAGTATAAATATGAAGAAAATGAAAAGGATATATGTGATTAAAAAAGCCCTTTCTAAATCAGTTAGCCGTCACTCTCCCTTTCTCACATCACTACCAACCCTCCCGACACACATACTACTTGAGTTTAAAGGACACAGCGGCAATTAAATGAGATAGACAGGCAATACACATACACAGCAACTCTCTCTCTCTCTCTCTCTCTCTCTCTTTCTCTGGCTGTCCAATACCAACCTTCCAGAGAGAGAGAGAGAGAGAGAGAGAGAGAGAGAGAGAGAGAGAGAGAGAGAGAGAGAGAGAGAGAGAGAGAGAGAGAGAGATGGCTATTTATATAACTAAGTAGATATCCTTGAAAGACTTTCTCCCTCTCTCTGGTTTTATCAACAAATTCGACGTGTTTACTTTAATTTACGCAGAATGTTTTTTTTATATATATTTTTTATTAAGTTATTTTATTGGACATTTTTTTATGTTATTTCTCTTTTGATGATGTGGAAATCTTGTGAGATTAATACTGAAATCGCAAAATATAGTGTGTGTGTGTGTGTGTGTGTGTGTGTGTGTGTGTGTGTGTGTGTGTGTGTGTGTGTGTGTGTTCCCATATCAGAGGTATAAAGATAATACATACATAGACATGCTAAGATCATCAAAATAAATATTGAAGATGAAACTTGGTCATAACAGAAGAAAAAGTTTGAAAGGAACCTTTAGAAATAAAAATAAAATCCCTGAAAGCCTCACAGACTAATACTATCAATGAATCACCTTCAAAAACCCTTCTAACCAATACCTCTACAAAAACAATAAAGACAAGAGAGAAACAGTATAAGATGCAACCCTTGTAGTACACCTTTTGATCGACGTGTGGCGTTCATCCTAAATAATCCTTGCGACTCCATCAGTTTCACAGGATAGACAAGATTGAGTCACTCCTTCAAGACAGTGATGGGCAGCAGTCAGTTGGAGGAGCACTGTTAAGTCCTTCATTGCATGGTAAAGCACACACAGGCCAGGCGTTCCCATAATGCACTGGTTCAGCTTGTCATGCTTTGAACAATTTACACGGCGTATTTCCATTATCTTCAAAAAACTCTATTTGATGTTGCAAGGTCTTTTGATATATATTCATTTTTCACCCTTCAGTACTGGAACGCATTTTCATATTCTTTCTGCTTATTATTTGTCGATTTTGTACAGCTTCATAAACTCATGTGGGAATTGAAATAATACAGACCCTGTCCATTAATCTCCTGACCTCCACATACACTTCCTAATGTCAATAACATCGTCTAATCCCACCCAACACTCGTAGTAAAAATGTGTCTTAGTACTAAAGGGCTTAAGGGCATTTTACGGTTCTAGTGATATATTAATGAGGTTTCCGGGCTATAGGCGGAGATACATTCTTTACAACGAGTTAATTAAGCGTTCATGAATCCTAATCTCACTTGAAAAGTCCGTTTCATGAAATTATATAGCAGTATTCATGTGGTAAATCATACTGTAGATACATATAGATTATAGTCATACACTCAGACAAGCAATAAAGTGCAGGGTATAACATTAAAAGGGTACAAAAAAAAGAGGTAGGTAATTACGTTTAACGCTGAGACTAAGTAAAAGGAGTGAAGGAAATAGTTGTGATACCTTACGCTTTACACCACATATGCGCTATTTCATCAATATTCCCTTAGTTATGAGTATAGTCATCTTTCTAAAATAATAATTAACATATACATAAAGATTCATAGGTGGTTCAATGGTGGTTCTTTGGTTCGATTCTGCTTTGTTTCCTTAACTCAGATCCTTCAAGTTCCCTGTGCCCTGTTTGCGCACTTCTCAAGCAGCAGGGTGGCACGGCCGAGCAAGGCGTCCCCCCTTTTTGCAGTTTCTATAAGTTTCAGGTATGTTGTAGGAGTTTTGTGTTGTATCAAGGTGCATTAGATGGTTAACAGTCACTAGAGAGAGAGGAAAGAACAGCAGATAACACACGGAAGGTAGTATATTAAGGTCACCACAGGTCTCGGAGTAGCCCGGGACAGTCCCAGTTTTGAACACCTGTCATGGCGTCGTGGCTGGTTTGTAAATTTGATCCGATAATGTTGCCTTATCTTTACTTAATATTGTAGAATTAACAAACGGTTCAAATATATGCCTAAATGGATGGATAATGCAGGGAAACGCCTCATGCCATGGAGACGAGGTGGGCAGCGGGGGTGGGCGGTGATGTGGTGAGTAGGTGGTGAGCCAACAGCTATGACGGCGGCCGGTGACGGTGGGTGAGTGGTGACGATGGGTGGCTGGTGGCGGGTGTGTAGTAACGACGGGTTGTGGTATGGTGGGTGCCAGGATATTATAAGTGAGATCCTTGGGTGGATGGGAGGGTGGGTGGATAGACAAACAGACATAGACACGTCTCCAGGAATCAAGGCTGCCAACCGTTCCAAGGTCTCTGTGTGTTGCCCGTCCACGTCCCCACCAGCGCCCAGGTTTAAGGCGTCACCAGATGAGTGAGTTGTAGTAGGAGTAGCTGCTGTGACCATTGCTGTTTAAGGTAGTGGTGGTGGTGGTGGCGGGAGAGAAAGAGGAAGAGAGGAAATTATTGTAGCACTAGTAATAATTGTAACATGTCCTGGAGTTAGGGTACATACTTTGCGATTTGATAGTTTAAATCATTCTTAATTCTAAGTCGAAAATACTCTATACACATATACTTTATTTTACTTTGTTTTGCTAGAAATTAACGTAGAAATTTTGTTGCGGGAACAGGTCGCTTTGGTGGGTGTCTCTTCCCTCCGTCCACGGCGCGCCATGTACTCCAGTGGTGTCACGTATTTTGTTTCCCTCTTGTAAAATGTACGCACTCGAATCCCAGTGTTAACTGTGTAATTTCTTGACTAACACATGAAAAATTCTGTGTGGTTTGCTACCTGTTTACTGTAACGATTCGATTTGTGCATTTTACAAGGGAAAAAATGCTTAACATCACGTGACACCTCTCAAGTACATAGTGCGCTGGGGACGAAGGGAGACCAACCAAGGCGAGCGGTTGCCGCAGCACGCAATGATGATAATAATGATAATCATTACCATACACGCCCTCCTACTTCGTCTATTAATTATTATTACGAACTTCAGATCTCTTCTGCTGCAAGAGGAGGAAGAGAAGGGGGAAGAGGAACAGATGCATCAGTGAACATATAATTTACTATTCTTTATTTTTTTTTTTTCTAATCTCTCTCTCTCTCTCTCTCTCTCTCTCTCTCTCTCTCTCTCTCTCTCTCTCTCTCTCTCTCTCTCTCTCTCCGTATTGTTCCCGTATTTTTATTGCCAATGTCAATGCCAAGGTTGTTGTTGTTGTTACATAAGACGCTTTCTCTCTAATTACAGGTGTTAACAAGAACCTTCAATTAACCACCTGCTTGTTACACCTATTTTCGCATACCTACGTGGGCTAATTAGGTAAGTGTTGTAATTATTTTATTATTCCACCCTCACTTATGTATTAACGTGCCCCTAACATTGAAATAATCATACCTCAACACATCATGCCTCAAGATGTGTGAAATATGTATAACAAAAAACATCTAACACTCACTGAAAAAACACAAAATTCACCCAAAACACACTTACAACACCAAAGACATATTCAAAACATCTTGCAACATTACCAAAGGAACTTAAAATACGTCAAATATATCCCAGAGACACTCGATTGCATCCTAAAGAACGGCGAGTTTACAAGGGTTACTTAGGTAAATATTGTGACTTGGTTCCTCCTCCTCTTCTGCCTGGCTGCCTCGTATAGGTCATACTGGCCTTCTGCAGTCTCCACCTTCGTATGTTCTCATGAGAGTTCCCCCCCCTTTCCTCATCTCCCTTGTACTCCTCTTTACCTTCTGCGCTCCCTGACTCCTTTCTCCCTATTAGCTTCCAGTATTCTCCTCCTCTTCCCCCTCCTCCTCTCTATCCCTGATAAGGCACATCACACAGATAAAGGAGGAGGAGGAGGAGGAAAAAGAGGAAGAGAAAGATAAACAAAAAAGGAAAAGAGGAAGGAAAAACTGGAAAAGAAAGACACTCATGAAATGGAAAGGAATAGGAGAAGGTGGATGAGGAAGAGATGAAAAAAGAAGAGAAAAGAGAGAATAGGAAAAAAAGGAACAAACTGTAGGGATAATAGGAAGAGGTAGAAGAAAAAAAAGGAAAAAGAAGTGACGGGGAGAGAAAAAGAGGAAAGGGGAAAGAATACGGAAGGAACGAAATGAATAATTCAAGAAAAAGTAGGAATAAAAGAGGAGAAAGAGAAAAAGGAGGAAGAGAAAGAGGAGCAGGAGGAGGAGGAGGAGGAGGCACGTGCATGAAGGAGAGGACGGAAATCAGAAAGGAAAGAAAAAGAGGAAATAAAGAAAAACGCACAGGAGCAAAAGAATAATAATGAGAGAGAGAGAGAGAGAGAGAGAGA